>JAPKLX010000110.1:958891-975692 GCA_026898415.1 Leonotis leonurus | reverse complement strand
TCGAGTAGCATCATCAAAACCAATATAAATTCTGGGGTTCCCAACAACATGCATGAGGTTAAATACACTTATTGATTTATACAATTTTAATTTTCTTAAGCATGATTTATTTGTGTTCTTAATTATGTTGTAATTATATTTTATTAATACACGTTCTTAATTATATGTTAATTATGTTTTTTTATTTGATTGTTATTTAGTAATTAATTTAAATTGGGCATGATAAATAATTGTGAAATATATTTATTATTTATGTTGTTAAATAAATATAGGATGGTGAAATTGTGAGAAAAAAAAGAAAATTTATAGGAAAATAGGAATACTCGTTCGATCCATGTAAAACCGACGTAGATACATGTTCTTAATATATTTGTTATTTACGTTGTTAAATAAAAAAGAAAATTTGTAGGAAAATTTTGAAAATTTTCATTACCACCGACCAACATAAACACTGACTTCTCAAAACTCATTGTACCTTACGTTTATATACTTTTATCCATCCACCTGAACAATAAATTATATTTTTGGAATCAGAATATAATCAAGATATCTAAATACAAAAACCCGGTCGGTCCATGTAAAATCCGGATACAAACCGACCGGGTTTTTTTGCATCCTCACTACATTTCATTAACATGCTAAATTAATAAAATCATATCGTCAAAGTTCATATAAATGACAAAACATGTTATTAACATGCTAAATTAATAAAATTCTGTCGTCAAAGTTCATATAAATGACAAATCTCGGACGTTTGAATGTAAACGCGTCATGTTTGCATAAATAACGATATAATTTTTAGAAAAAGACATGTTTTCACGACATGGTTTTAGCTCGTCAAACTCATAACATATTATTCTTCGAAACTACGGGTCTAACTTTAACATTACTTCTTTCTTTTAGCCAAATCAGCACGCGGTGTGATTTTCTCATTCTCTTCTTCTCGTCTTCCCCCCCTTTCTCGTCATTTTCAATTCTAAATGAATGATTTTAAATGAATGAAAAATTTGTATGATTTGATTTCATTTCTTATATTTTTGGACCGTCAATAAATGAACCAAATTAAAAGAATTTTCAACATTATGTCACCGATGATGGTAAATTCTAAATTATTTTTTTAGAAATTAAAATATTCATGCATATAATATTAAAAAATATATATACAACAATTAAAATAATTAAAAGAATAATATTAAATATCAATAAAATGGCAACATGATTTGGTAAACAAATTAAAAATATTTTAAGAGAATTAAAATGAAGATTTGTTAAAAAATATATATAATAAAAATATTATTATTCAATAAAACTAAAAATTAACAAAATTAAAAAAAATGAAAACAATTAATATTAAAAGAATATTTAAAATCATTGCTAATTTTACAAATTAAAAATATTTACAAAAAGAATAAAAAAAATTATTAGTTAATATTATCTCTTGGTTGACACATAAATTATATATAAAACACAATTATTTTTTAATTATTTCTTTGATTTTACAAATAATGGATAATACAAATTTTGACTAAGGGTAAACTGGGAAGTCCCTACTAAAATTGGGTATTTCTCTTATGATTTTTAGAAATATGACATTTTTAAAGTAAAAGTTACAAAAGTGGGTACTATTCATGTAGTACTCAAAGAAAAATACGTATAAAGTATAATGAAATACATTTAAAATATCTACTCATTAATAGATAATTTAATATGTGGGTTATAATGAGACTCAATTTCATTATTATCTAATAATGATATACGACGAAAAATTATCAATTTAATTGAATTCTCAAATAGGCATCGAAATATATTAATTAAATATTTTTATATTAATGAAAATGATATTTAAATAAATAAGAAGATTATATACTATTTGATTGAATTCTCATTTTTTTATTATTTATATTGAAAAAATATATAAGAATTTTTAGAATAATATAAATATATTATAATAGTCATATGTGATAAATTATAAAATTTTTTATTTTTTTTCAAATAATGTGAAATCTGGAGTTCGGAACCGAACCGTCGGGTACGGTTACGGCTTGGTTCCGGCGGTTCCGGTTCCTTTGAACACCTCTACATGCCTACATGAAAAATAAGAATATACTCCAATATGATATAAAGAAGTATATAATATTCTTATTTATTTATATATATTGTTTTAATAAAAAATACGATTCTTAAATTTTTATTATCCACATTGAAAAATATATGTGGATTGTTTGAATAATAAGTTAATACTTGCTCGAACAAAAACTATCTATCTACTAATAGATAACTTAATATGTGGTTAATAATGAAGCTCAATTTCATTATATGATAATGATATATGGCCGAAAAATCATCAATTTGATTGAATTATCAAATGTGTATCAAAATATATCCATTGACTATTTTTTTTTATATTATTGAAAATGATACTTAGATATGAGATAATATACAACTTATATATAAAGAAATAAGAAAATTATAAACTATTTTATTTTTATATATTATTTTAATAAAAAATACGATTCATTCAATTTTTATTATTTATATTCAAAAATATATGTGGGTTGTTCGAATAATAATATAATTAAAAAAATATTTTCAAATAATGTGAACTTTAGAAATTTTTATATAATTTATTTTTATTAGATTCGAAAAATATACAATTAATATAGAATATATAAATAAATACGAAAATTATACACTATTTTATTTTTATATATTATTATTTTAATAAAAAATACGATTCATTCAATTTTTATTATCTATATTCAAAAATATATGTGGATTTTTTAATAATAATATAATAAAAAATATGTTATAATAATCATATATAATAAATTATATATATTCAAAAAACATTTTCAAATAATGTGAGGTTTAAAATTTTTTATATAATTTATTTTTATTATATTTGAAAAACATATAATCTAATAGAAATATAGACATTTTCATATAATTTATTAATTTTCATTAGATTTTGAAAGAGGGTACATAATCTATATAAATGATTATTAAATTAGTATCAAAATATAAATATCAAATTAATATATCACTATATATATTATATTTATTAAAATAATACCTAAATATGGAATAGTATATAATATGATCTATGATATACATAGAAATAAAAACATAACATAAATATCATATGCTTATATGGAAATAAGAATTTCTAATATTATATATGATTAATATATAGATAAAATTCCAAAAATCTAGAAAATAGGAAAAATTAAATGGGAGGCTGGGAGGGTTTCAAGGGTGAGGTGGACATTTTGAGCCGAACTTGTATTGTATTATAGATTTTACATCAATTCATTCGAGATTCGAGAACTAATAGAAGCTCATAATTATAATAAAATTAAATTCTACATTAATATTTAATGTATTAAATTAAAAATTGTGGATTAGAAGCAAACCCACATGCAGATGATCGCTTCTGTAGCTTAGAAAAAAGAATTTTCACACAAGAAAACAGAATAGAAGCCTCCCCCACGTACACATCTCCATAAAATTTTAAAATTTTTCATATTAAATATTGTTCTTATTTTATTAATTAACCAAATCCCAAGCCTAAAACATCTAATTTTATTATTATTATTATAAATCTTTTTGCCTTGTTTAGGAAATCCAAGCTCATTTATTTCACTCCTTTGGAAGGATATGAATTCTTCTACAAATTAATTGTTTTATAATTAATATGTGTTTATGTTTAATATTTCTTCCGATTTTTTTTTAAATGTCATATTTTACTTTTTTTTTTTCTTGTTCTAAATAATTATCCGGCCCTTTTGAAAAATTTAGAGTTAATTTATGGCTAAATTTAAAAATTATTCTTATTTAATACTTTTTTAAAATTTAATATTAATTAACTATATAAATACACTCATAATAGTATTTAATAAGATCACCTAAAATTGTAAATTAATTTGTTTCCTTGATATGTGTGATTTACTAAATAGGATACCTAAAAAATCGACGCTTTGTGTGCATACAATTTACTAAATATGTATTAAACTAATATGTTTCCTTGAAGGGAGTATTTTATCCTATTCAAAATATGTCTTTCTAATTGTGTGCATACAATTTAAGGAAATTAAAATTTGACTCTTTTATCTTTAAATGATGAATTTGAAGTTAGTAAATATTATTACTTATTAAATGTATTTTTCATTTAATATTTTCGGTTTCAATTTTTTGAATTTTAGTCAAAATCAAACAAAAAAATTTTGTT
This sequence comes from Leonotis leonurus, assembly GCA_026898415.1. Classification (NCBI taxonomy): domain Eukaryota; kingdom Viridiplantae; phylum Streptophyta; class Magnoliopsida; order Lamiales; family Lamiaceae; genus Leonotis; species Leonotis leonurus. The sequence continues at coordinate 971,464 of JAPKLX010000110.1, read as the reverse complement.
TGATTTTTTTTTTCATTCAGTTTTAATTTTAAAATTTTCAATTCATTTTATATTTTGGGTTTCTTTATTATACGATCCGGTTACTGAATCGAACTGTGCTCACCGCTAATTGAATATTGATCAATATAGTTGATAGTTATGCATATCCAAATTTAGATACAAGTAGTTTTATTTATATAAAATTTATATTGACCATGAAAATTCACATTAATTAATTACTTGTTCATGCATGTTACTTTTTTCATTGGTATATTGACTTTCTCTATATCTAAAGATTAATATGAATGTTCAACTCCAAGAAATATATATGGAATTAATTTATATAACATTTGATTTAAATAAATTTGTAGGTGAAGTAAATGGATGGGAACCAACATTGCCATTATGCCATACCTAAGCCCAGATCTGAGTGGGAAGAAATTACTGGTTGGTTCCAACTTTGCTTCTGCTGGTGTTGGAGTACTAAATGACACTGGAATCCAATTTGTAAGTTTTCTTTGTATTAATTATTACACATATATATGATGCAACAATATTTTTTTCATTCTTGTCTATATTCTTTTATTGTCATACCAGCACTTATTGGGTTTTAATATATAATTGCCACCTTCAAAGTTTTGGATGCTAGCTTTCTCTTTGGCCTAAAAACAAAACAGAGGATATAGTAGTTAATGTTGATATAGTAGTGAGTTGACTTTTCTTTATTGGATGATATTATTTTTCACTAATATTTATTGAATATAAAATTTATTTATAATATAAAGAATCATGACTAATATTTATTTGAAAATTTAAAATAGAAATGATACATTCTGTTTATAAAATTTGTCAACCCTATAAATCAAATTAAAAGTGGCATGAAATGCTAAAAATAATTAGATTTTTAATTGGATGGGATAAATCATATTATGTTTCAAATTAAACTAAAGTATAACAATTGAAATTGAATAAAATAAATAAAAATATACTATATAAATTGATAGAAGAACATACTCACTCCATCCAATTTTTTTTTTTACCTATTTTGCTATTTTGGTCTATTCATAAATTTCGTACTCGATTCTTTATTTTTTCTTTTCTGGTGAACGGGCCCCTTCACTTTTTACATACAATTCAATTAAATATGATAAATTAAGTGAAATTCAAACTTCAGTTAATGCATAATTAATTCTAAACTGTGTTTGGGTTGATTCAAGCAATTTTACACTTTTTATTTAATTAATTCTAAAGTAAATCCAAATTATGTTTCCCTGATCACCACTAATTATAGTTTTATGATTGGGTTTTGTGCAGGTAAACATTATTAGAATATATCAACAGTTGGCCTATTTCAAGCAGTACCAGCAAAGGTTGAGTCAAATTGTAGGACAACAAGAGGCCAAGAAAATAGTGAATAAATCACTAGTGTTGATTACTTTAGGTGGAAATGATTTTGTCAACAATTACTATTTGGTCCCTTTCTCCATCAGATCTCAACAGTATTCACTTGACGAATATGTCCCTTTTGTCATCTCCGAGTGCAAAAAAGTCTTGCAGGTAACAGAACCTTATTCGATTAAATTGTTTTAAAATTGATTTCCTATCGGTTCATATTGAATTATTGTGTCGGGGCCGAGCCTCATCTTTGGAGTTGACCCAATATGGTTTGATTTAGAGCTTTCACTTTAGCTTTAGTAGCAAGGTGATTCGTCACAACAGATTTGGTGTTTGTATGTACGATATTTCTATTTTCACTAAAGCTTTTAATAATAGTTTATATAAATGTGATCCAGTGATCTATAAGTCAAAAATTTGTCACTACATATTTTAGTGACAAAATATATCGTCACTATATATGTATTCGTTTAGTGTTTGCTCTTATATATAACTTCAATCGGCCTTTTTTCATTACTTAAGTTCTACTAATTCTCGGCCCACTCTAGTTGAACGAGGGTCGGGCCGAATCTAACCCTAATGAAGATAGGATTGTCTAGAAGTCTTGTAATTCTTAATAACAATTTTGTTGTTGTTCATGATACAGAAATTGTACGAACTCGGGCCTCGAAGGGTTCTGGTGACTGGAACAGGACCGGTAGGATGTGTGCCAGCAGAACTTGCCCAACATAGTAGGAATGAGGAATGTGCAGAAGAGCTAATGAGGGCTGCCTCACTCTTTAACCCTCAATTGATTCAAATGCTTAATGAACTCAACAAAGAAGTTGGTGGAGCTGTGTTCATTGCAGCCAACACCAATCAAATGCATCTTGATTTCATCTCCAACCCTCAACAATTTGGTAATTATCATTTCCTTTTCTATTATGTATACAAATATATATAGGAAAAACTTATATAGGTCATAATTTTAAAATAATTGTTTTTTGTTATTTTAGGAAATAAGTCATAATGAGACATTTTCAAAATGAATACAAGTCATTAATAATTCTTTAAAGAGATATGTATGTTCTTTAAATTTTTATTTTCTTATTAAGAAAATGGAAGGGTAAAACATAATTATATGAATCACCCATTGGTCACCAAAGCTAAAACATAATGATTATTATAATTGTTTCTATATCAAGTACAAGGCAAAATTAATGTTAATTAGTGCATCATTAATTGAAGGTAGGTGCCATTAATTGATGTCATATGTAGGTAACAATTAGTATTAGAACACTCATAACTCATAATCAATTTAATGTGTCTCAATGGCGTTGGATTAATGGATGAGATTATTATTCTATTTTTGTGTTTCATTACATATCTAAATTTATTATTTTAATGAATCATAATAATATTTAATTAAATTAATGTATAATTTATTTAATATGTGAGAAGTAGTTGCAATTTGCAAATACCTAACAATATGACATCAATTAAACGGATTGCATGTTGTGGGCAGGGTCCATACAACGGATTGGGCCTTTGCACACTGTTCTCGAACCTTTGCTCGAACCGGAATTCGCATGTATTTTGGGATGCATTCCATCCGTCCGAACGAGCCAACCGGCTTATAGTCCAGCAAATTTTAAACGGTTCCAACACCTACATGTACCTGATGAACCTCAGCTCGATCTTGGCTATGGATTCCCGGACCTAAGGAAAATCTGGGATCTAGAGGCTATTTTTGGAGGCATGAAAATTCCAAAAAATATTATATATTAAATTTCATGTATTTAAAAATAGTACTCTATTGGTCTCAATTTAGTTGGTCTCTTTTCTTTTCTTTTATGGAACTAGTCTTGATCATCATGGGCCAACTTCAATTGTACTTTAATGTTATTTGAGAGCTTTTCTTTTACCTTGTGTAATGATTTTATGGGCTTCTTAGCTTTAAGCAATGGAGATGTTTGGTGACTATTTGGAATAATTCAATGTATTTTTGTGAGAAAATGGTACTAGAGTATATGAAATTCTTTTTGGTCATAGACATGTTTATAAAACTGTTTATAATCGCAACTTTTTTTTTTATAATCTATAAACGATATAGTGGCATAAAAATAAATGACTTTTGCATGGGTCATGCAAAATTGGGAGAGAAAAGTCCTGATTTGAGAGGAAAAAAACATTGTAGTGATTTTACTTTTATATAGTAGTAATATATTATATTATTTTATTGTAATTTATCATAATTGTTATTAGAATATTAAACCCTTAATACATGATTTACTTATGCGTATATTAAAGTTAAAATACGATATAAGATACGAAACTATATTTGTAATGCATATTTATATTTATCTTATAGTTATTAGTATATTTTTATGGTTCTTAATAGTACTTTCCTATTCCTAATACAATTAACTATGTTACAAATACAAATACAAATAATTGAAAGAGTATTTTAGTGCAAGAAATATAAAAATGACTAGAGTTTAAATATTACTCGCTCCGTTCCTCTATCATTTTTCTACTTTGACCAAAATTATGATAGCTGTAATATTATATTGGTTGCTATTATTTATTTTTAATAATCTTGTTCAATTATTTGGTATATTCACACTAAATATAATACTTTTAACATATTATAATTTCCAATATATATAGAAATGAAATTTAAGAAGAGAAAACAGGTTATATCTTATAATAGTCATTTATAAATAATAAATTCAATAGTTATTTAATAAAATAAAAAATTAAAATATCAACCATATTTTAAGTTACATACCATAAATAATCTTAATGATAGTGGGCGGTGGTTGACAGAATTGGTTTATAAAGGATATTTTTGAATAAAATGATTAGTACTTATTATTTTTATATTGATGAATATTTTTTAAATTTATTATATAGAAATGATTAGTATAGAAATTAAGTCATTTAAAAATTAAAAAAAAAATCCGAAAATAGTAAATACTAAATTAATTTATATTAATTTTATATAATGATAAAGTAAACACTCTCTAAATCGAAAACAAAGTGATCTACATGTAAGAAAGAAAAGAGAATTAAAATACAATCTTGGGTACTTGAGATATGAGGATGTGTTGAGGCAGATCGAGAGTTTCCAGATTTGGGCAATCACAGATTTGGAGTTCCTTGAGGAGCCGCATTCCACCTTTTTCAATGTCGATTTGTGTCAAGTTCCACATGTATTGGAGGTAGAATACTTGGAGGCATGGGAAAGCATTACGCGATATTGCTATCCTCTCAGTATCTCTGCATCGTAATAACGCGAGGTACTGTAGATTGGGTAAATTCCCTATCTCCATCAACTCATCATCTTCGCTTAGTATACACTCATTTAATATGAGATGAGAAAGGTTTGGAGGAAACATAGCCGCAGGCGTAGTAGATATGGGCGCATGATGATTAGTCACTATAAGTGTAGTGAGACTGCTGAGATGACCAGGAATGACTTCTCCCAACGGTAACTCAGAACCATAACGGAAGTATAGGCGCAGTTTCGCGAGATTCGTCATCTTCTCCCACGACGCTTTCACCCTACCTGACTTATCATCGCTCGGCTGGCTAAGTTCCAGATTTAGCATTATTCCCAATTCACGGAGAGGACAATTATCTGTTACTTCCGAACTGTATTCCAACCAATCCTCTATATAGATGTTTCTCAAAGTCTCGAGACTTTTACAATTCCCTATTTTAAACCCCCACCCACAAGTAGCATCCAAGTGACGCAATGTTTCTATTTCTAGTGCAACGTCATCCTTGGACATCAATACAGTCACATTCTCCACTGTTAGAACCTCCAGCTTCTTAAGCTTATTCAACCTGCAAGTCGGGAGCTCAAACCTATACGCACCTCTTTCATGTACTATTCTCAAAATTTTCAATCCAATCAATAATCCGAGAGATTCCGGTAATATTTCAAACTCAAAGCCCTCAAGGTGCAGTGTTTGCAGGAGTTTAAAGCTCTTCCAGAAACCAGTTGGAGCACTACTCAAGTAATCATCCTCATAATTGACATTGAGTAAGAAAAGAGAGCGAACACACTTATTTTGATTTTTTGAAGTCACCAGGTTATTGCCATAAACAACACGATGGCGAGCTTTGTAGGGAGTTGCAGTTGCAGTTGCAGAAGAAGACCCTGCAGCCTCCTTTCCCCTTACAACTTCCAAACTCATTTCCTCCTTTGCCTTTCGTAAGCATACTTTCCGTACAAGATCGTGGATTTGACAGTTCTTCACTTCGTCATCAAACATTACATCCTCAACTTGAATCAAGCTTCGACTGATGAGCTCATTTAGATAACCTCTAGCTATCTTATCAGCTGCTCTGTTTTCTTCATGTTGGATCAAGCCTTGTGAAACCCACATATCCTCCAACCATTTAACGGGAATAGTAGCATCTTCCTCGAAAAAGGCAAAGCACAAGAAGCATGGTTTCAAATGGGGAGATAAATTCTGATAACTCAACTCCAAAATTGCTGATACGCTACTTTTTTCTATTACCAAATGATCATTTATCTGGTCAAGAACTTCTTCCCATTCCCTACTCGTTTGTTTTCCCACGAGTAGGCCTCCTACCACACTTAATGCCAGTGGTAGACCATCACATTTTTCAAGGATTTGTGCCATTATGCTATCCATTCTATTAGTGCAGCCAATATTTGCCTTCTTTAAAAGTAATTCCTTGCTCCTCACATCGTCTAGAACCTTCATCTCGTGCCTGTATTGCTTCTTGTTCGTACGAACGTCATTGCGACTTGTAATCAGTAACCTACTTCTCTTATCTGCATAGTATAGTATAAACTAATTATAAACTAATTCAGAACTAATTTCCAGCAACCAACGCGTATAGTTATTTACTTTGAGTGATTATTTTGATTGATAAAATATATAATTGATTATTTGAAAGTCATTATTATTAAATTAGTTCAAAATTAAGTAATCTATCATTTATCCATCAAATAAACATTAATTTAATTTTATTAATATTTCTTATCATACAAAGTAAACGCTCCTATTATCTATTAATATATAATTTGTTTATAAAATGTAAGCAATGATGTTAGTACTTATAACTTTAAGAACGGATGTGATTCGGTATGTCACATTTTATATATTATAATTAAATTTATTATTTTAATTAATATTTATTATATATAAAAAAATATGTTACTAAATAATGAATTATAATTCATATTATTTTGGAAAAAAATAAATTTTTAAACAATTACATACCCTATTTCCAATTTATTATTTCTAAATAAAAATTAAAAGTGATATTAAATATTAAAAATAATTGTATAATATATTTGAATGAGATAAACTCTTAGCATACGTATAAAATTAACCTAAAAAATAAGTGAATAAAAAATGAAAATGAAATAATTTTTTTTAATAAGTCGTAGAATGTATGACACAAATATAACATTAAATTATGAGAACTTGCTAAGTGGATCAATTTGATCTGGATCTAAAATATTTTATGTGTCCAGTTATCATCACGTGAGGTCGTGCAATAGGAAGTATATATGGTATTATACTAATTAGGGTGACTCTTCATTTCGGGCGAATGATTTAGGAGGTTGGTACGGTGGAAATGGAATAAAGAGAGAATGGAATGGAGGTAGGAATGAAATGACAAAATATGTTTTCATTCCTATGCTTGGTATGTGCAAGAATATTACCGATGGAATGAAATCGTCAAAAAAATTTTCATATTTTTATTACAATAATATTTAAAATAAAATTTACTTTTTATTTTTTACGGATTTAATTTTAAATATAAAAATAAAAAAATATTTTAAAAATTCCACTTTATGCGCACAAGCATAAGACGTATATAAGCATTTATAACATAATTTCCGCACTCACATACAATATATACACATATGCACACTACGATCGACTTATGTCAAATACGCACATTCGTTCACTATCATCATCGTCCTTTATTGGACCACTAACACACACAATATCATTTTCATAACATTTTTTGTATGTTTTTTATGAGTGTGTATGTTACAATGTTTGTAATAAAGTATGCATGTTCACGATATAATAGTAGGACTATAGAAGAATTTACTAATTTATGCATTTACTTTTATGTTGCAAAAATTCGATTAAAAATAAATATAAATAAGAAAAGATGAAGAAATAGAGAGATAAAATATAGAGATAATGAAAATTAAAAATTAAAGTTAAATTTGTCAAATTAATAATTAATATATATATATATATATATATATATATATATAAATGTAATATTGTCAAAATAATAAAAATATGAGAGGTAGGAATGGATGAATGACCATTTCTTTATGGAGTTAAATGGTGATTCTTAATTATATGAAGCATATGAATTGAATGGAGGTAAGGATCACCATTTCATTCCATCCTCCATTCTCATATACTAGAGTTGTTCACGGTTCAAAATTTTCAGAATCGAAACCGAACCGTAGTTGTGGCGGTTTACGATTTGGAACCGAACCGTGTAGGACAATGTATTAATTTAAATTTAATTAGGGTAACTCTTCATTTCGGGTGAATGATTTAGAGAGTGGAAGGAGTCTTGGAATTATGGTAAATTGCAAAACTTATTATTAATTGATGGAAAAAGATAATTTTTTTTTATTTTTATATCTTGTTATTCCATAGTATTTATTAGGAGTATTATGGATAAAAGACATTTTTGTAAGGATTAAACATATTTACCCTATTTATCAGAAATTAATTCTAAGCTACCATAACGTATAAAGTTACTTTTACGTTTGAAACGAGCTAGCGAAATAATATTCTCTATTGGATAGGAATGACAATGCGATGGGTTCAGGGGTAGTATTATTTTCTCCGTCTGTACTCGTTTAAAAAATGAACTCTTATACTTGTATTCATATCCATTTAAATTGGAACATATACGGGAGGTGGATTATTTGGGGAGAGTAGCCATCAAAAACCAACCAAAATACTTTTTAAAAAATATTCTTTTAAAATAATTACTAAGTAATAAAATAGTCATATATAAAAAATTTTAAATGTTGAAAAAGTTGAAAACTATTTCAATATACAATGTTTTATTCTTATGAAAATTTTAAAAATTATAAATAAGAATTATATATTTTTAATATTTTATATAAATTTATCTGCGTGGATACATAACCTCATACGCTCTCCATACTCAACTCGTGTACATTATTATCTTAGTAATGTACTAGAAGATACAGACAATTAGGAGGCGTACTAAATATGATAAGTCGAGATAAGCTGAGATATACATAAATAATATAGGTTAATATATTGTTTACTAATTATGAATAAATTAATTATATATCATGAGTGGATGATGTTATTGGCTTATTTATGATAGACACAAAATGAATATCCCGTCTCAAGATCTGTTTATCCTGGAAGTATTCTATATGACAACTGACGAATCTTGCATACATGACAACTTCCTTATTTTACTGATTTGATATCAACCAAGAATCTCCTAAAGATATATCCAAGATTCTTTTCAAGATATTTTAAATTAAAGAAATATGCAATATCTCAAATATCTTAGGAGGCAAGTAACTATCTTAGGGTTCATCTAAACCGTATAAATACATGTCATGGACGTCCGATGCGGTATCACTTAGAGTGAATGAATTTATTATTGAGTTTTTATGAGCCTATATACATTTGTGTGTGGAAGAGTTCCTCCAACATTTAATGTGAGTGTGAAAATTGGAGAGTGTTTGTATTGTAATTATATAATTTATAAACTCAATAGATAATCATATGGGTTTGTGGGTTATAGGGTTGACTAGTCTCGTTAGAGGATAGTCTCAATACACTATAGTATAACGTTAGAGAGTGAAAATGATTCTTAAGGTGTGTGAGGTACTTAGAGAGTAATACCTTTTGTAACCCTAAGTTCTTTATTAATGGAATCATCCTATTTTGGGCAAGTCCTGTTAGATATAAGTGTATTCACCGAAATGGGTTACCAACTCTATATGTTGATTCTATTTCTATATTTATTTGTAAATCACATTGCACAAGCTGTTTCACAATTTACACCGTCTTAGATAGACAATTTAATGATCAATGCTCCAATAAAAAATTTTACTTGATAAGTATCACATTTTAAAAGATGAGATTAAAAAAATTCTAAAAAAATTCAATTCTAAATTTATAATAAATTCGATCATGCTTAATAAACACATGCTTATATAAGAAATTCATATTAGCGTGTACCTTGTTGATTTGGAAAAAAAGTGATGAGAATTTCCAGATGCTCCTTCTCCCACACATCATCGAGGACGATGAAATATGATTTACCCTCCAATTGCTTATGAAGCATTTCTTTAAGCTTCCTTTGAATGTATTGCTTAATTTTCATCGAATCCTCCAATCTCTTAAAATCCTCGACTGTCTTCTTCTTCTCGTCTTCCGACTTTTGCAGCTCGAAGATGAGCTGCTTGATGGTCTCCAGCGGTGTAAATTCACTCGACACCACAACCCACACGCGACACTCGAACCCATCTGCCTTGGTGACGTCGGGGTGGTTGTATATTTCCCTTGCAAGTGTTGATTTCCCAATCCCACCGGCGCCGTGCAAAACCCCGATCCCGAGTTCATTCCTGATCTCATCATCCCTAACAAATTCCTGCAGCACCTTCTTTACGTCATCTTCCATGCCCACCAGATGTTCGCCTTTTTGCCCGGGATCCAACTGCCGCAGCTGATCAACTTGTAATTGCAATGGAGACTCCGAGACCTCTCCGAGTTCCTTAATCTCGTATCTCTTCCGGCTTTCGTCGAAGCCTTTAAGCCTGGCTTGGATCTGCTTGATCTCGATCTGCACACTGAAACGGTAGTACAAAGTAATTGGGTAGAAAATGATGCATCCCAGCGTACACTCGGTTATCTCTACCCTCACAACATACATCTCGATGACATCTGCAGCATCGTGAGCCAACTCTCTGATATCCTTGATCCAAATGCGAACCCTCTGGTCTTGAGCTCCCTTGTTGTTGGCGTCTTTCAGGAAGGATTGCATCCTGTTGAGCTCGCCTATCAGCAACTGGACCTGCTCTTGAACATCTCTCATGGACTCCACCTCCTTCGTTAACACATTGCGCAGCAGTGTTACCGTAGATGAGATCGCCGCCGCTGCCATTATCGATGTAATTGTATGAGTATTGCTTCGAATTCTATGAATTGGAAAACTGATGGTGCCAATGGCAGCTATTATAACTTGCTTATATTGATATCAGAATATTAATTAATTAATTAAGGGGTTAGTATATAATTACAAACGCAGTTTCTTCCATCTACCTGGATTTTTTGGCTTTATTGCCTAACACGGTTGACTGTAATTTTGTCAATGTAGCAGTTGGCGTTAGGTGTATGCACCCATCAATCAATTAAATTTTCATAATCTAAAAATTAAATCGAAATAAAAATATATTAACTGATCCTACCGCTAACAAAATACAAATCGAATCGAAAATTGACTCATAAAATCAATTAATTTTGGGTTTGGCTTTTTTGAATCAAGAAAAGGACAAATTATAATTATTTTAAATTATACATAATTTATTTGATTCATATTTATAAAAAATATGCAAATACAAAAATAATCTATGATATTTTAGAGACGTTTCTCTATATCGATCGATTAGTCAATGATATTATAGTATTATAGATGATGACAAATATGTACGTACCTAATTTGTAGAAATATTACTTAATTATATTTGGTTGTTACAGCATTATTGCAAAGCATTCTTACTTAATAAATCAATTAAGTATGAAAAATTACAAATGCGAGGTATTAAATTTCTTGGTACATAGACTTCTGTACATATACATTTTGTATATTCTTGAGTATTAATATCGGCACAAGAAATTTATTTGTTGACTTATTCATGTACTTAACAACCACAATTAAAATCAATTTTAATCAATACCTACCGTAGATCATATATATCAACAATAATAATTAGTTTATAGTTCTCACAGTAGGATTATTATATATATATATATATATATATATATATATATATGTATGTATGGTTAGGTTGGTATGATAAAGAAATAATATATATATATAGGGTTGGGTTCAAGTAGAAAGTAGTATTTTGGTAAAAAATAGGAAGTGATCTACACCCTTGATTGGACCAAATCTAACGGTTGGTGTAAATTCGCGCATTTCACACACATTGTGTGTTGAATTGTTGTTGGACAGTTCAAATAAGGGCAAAGTTGTCAAATTTTCTACTGGCAGTTTTTGGAAAGGTTTTAAAAATAAGAAAGAGGCGAAAATTAAGGACAAAATATAAGGTAACTTCCCTTCAACTCAACCCGCTCAAAAATCGAAAATCATTCATCCCAAAAAAAGATTCGATCTTCTCATTTGTTTCAGACGAAGAAGACAACGATTTCCAGACGAAGAAGACGACGATTTCGAGACTCACTCCCAGCAGTCGAGCGGTTTAAAGTGTGAATAAACGAAGTTCAATAATCATTCTGCCCAAAAAAAATTGTATTACATATACTGTTAATTGAGTTGAATTGTAGTATTTGTGTTTATGTGTTGTATTAGAATGTAAAATGAATTGTTATTGTCATCATTATGTATACTGGTAATTCAGTTGAATTGTTAGACTATTATATATGAATTGTATAAAACAGTCAAATGCATTGTTATATTCAAGCTAGAAATTGTTTGGAGAAGCTTCCTTGATTGGTTAGGATCTGGAACCGCTGGTGCGAGGAGGAGCGCCAATTGGGGAAGCCATCGCCGACGGGAAGGCCTTCTTGTAGTATGGAGCGAAGATCTGGTGGAAAAGAGAAATCGAAGGCAGACTCGATGGCGGAGAACTCGGCGTCGGAGAGGGCGGCGTCAATAGGGATTTCTGGGAAGAATGATTTCACCGTTTGAGAGGATTGAGTTTTATGGAATTAACTATCTAATCTCCATAATTTACGCTAAGTTTCAGTTTTTAAAAAACTTTTCAAAAACCGTCTAAATTTATTTTACATAAATGTCCCTTGTTGAACTGTCAAACAACAACTGAACACGCAGTGAGTGTGAAATGTGCGAAAATCCTAGATTTAAAATCAACCGTCCGATTTGGGTTAATCAAGGGTGTAGATCATTTTCTATTTTCTACAGAAAAATCACTTTCTATATGATCTACACCCT
>JAPKLX010000110.1:921943-946030 GCA_026898415.1 Leonotis leonurus | reverse complement strand
GTTCATATAAATATATAAATCCGGACGTTTGAAAGTAAACACGCCATGTTTGCAAAAATAACGACAGGATTTTTAGAAAAATGCATGTTTTCACGACAAGGTTTTAGCTCGTTAACCTCATAACACAATATTCTTGAATACTACGAGTTTAGATTTTGCAATACCTCTTTCGGTTGGCCAAACAAGCACTTCGTGTGGATTCTCCTTCTCTCCTTCTCTCCTTCTCCTTCTCTCTCTATATCTCTCGTTCTTTCTTTCAAGTCACATATGCAATGACTCAATTATATTATATAGTTTCTTTTAAGATTCATATGCAATGACTCAATTGTATGAAATTAAATGAAATTACGTGACTCAATTGTATTTAAAATATAGTTTCATTTAATTGTATTATAGTTTCATTTAATTGTATTATAGTTTCATATCTATAAGATTCATACAATTGACTCAATTCATATGCAATGACTCTCTATTTCATTTAATTGTATTATATAGTTTCTTTTCGTAAATATAGTTTCTTTTGAATGTAATATATTATTTTAAAAATATTTTCTCGAAAAAAAGTAATATTATTGTATTTTACCTATATTAATTTGAATTGTCATATTAATTACAAAATAAGAAAATGTCTTAATCAACGTCTCGGTTACATTTTTTAATTTTGAAAAAATTATGAAATTAAAATAATATCTTTAACACAATTTCTCAATTAAATGTAATTTAGTTGTATTTGAACTATATTAATTTCAATTCCTATATGAATTCAAAATAAAATAGTAAAATATATAATTAATACTAAAATAAAAAAAAAAACATAATAATTACCAATCATTGGCATTATTTCACAAAAAACAAGATAAGTCCATCTTTGACTAAGGGCAATTTTGGTAGTTTACCTTAAACTTGGGCATTTTTCATATGTTTGTTGCAAAATGGGCATTTTTCATTTTTAGCTTAAGAAAGTGGGCATTTTTCGTATAGCTCCCAATTAAAAATATATGTAATGTTCAAGAAATTGCATAATTTAGGGAAATTAGGAGTTACAAATATTTGCTAAATGACTATATCAGACTTTAAATCTTGGATTGCAATACATGGATATATTTAATAACCACCATAGATGTAAATAAACTAATGACGTGATTGGTTCTTAGTTTACTCATATGAAAAGTTTTTTATTTGAACCCCTCTATATATATGTGTGTGAGATAGATCAACTGAAAATGTAATTTTATATGAGAAATAAGAATGAATCAATACTCCTAAAATTTTAGTTTATATGGTTAAGATTGATTCTAATTAATTAATGCTATTTTTGGCTCAAAATAAGTTAAACTAATCTAAACATAATTGATCTATGAGTTGTAACCAATTTTTGCATTAATTTATGGAATGTCTAAAATTATATATATTCAATAATAATCATATAGGATTTTGTCTTATCAGTTGAAGCTGAGATCGCTGCTGCCATATCGATAGATGGATCTCTCTAAATATAAATTGTATGTGTATTTCTTCGATTCCTTCGAATTGTAGGAATGGATTATGAGTGCAAAGTCGTGCATGTGTTGATAAATATATGTTAGACATTTTTATTATCTCGAAACTATAGTTCGTGCAATCTGTTCCAAGTGATGTTACAAGAAAGAGAGATAGTCCCTCCCAGCTGGCGAATCTTTTATACATAGTAATTTTTCTTATTAATTATCATGGTTGTTTGAAAATTCGCGGGAGATGTTTGTTGGAGATATTCAGCGATTTATTACCTTCCAAGAAGATCCAAAAAGATATATTCAAAATACTCAAAGAAGATATATTTGGAAATCATGAATGACTGCTACACTTGAACCTCTTGAGCAAATATTCATATTCACCATACATGAGAGTTCCAACCAGTAGTACGCTTACTGTGTGATTATATGAGCTACTAGTTCCTGTGTTTGTTTCCATTACATATACGCACGAGCGAAGACCATATTCAGCACGTTCAGTGTAATGCCCCATTATTTTTAACCCTGATTTAATTCGAATTTTCGGATTAGATGTTCTCGTATTAGATTAATAAAGCGAGATTGGAACGAATATTTTATAAGTAACCTAGCGTTATCAAAACTTGCATGGGTTAGAGTTATATTGAAGCGAGTTCAAATTTGTATTATCAATTAATTGAAGGTATTGCCTTATAGATATTTATATCAATTACTACTATATAGAGTTATTAGAACTGGTGCAAATAAATCCTTCTCGGTAACTTGAGTTGATATCGTTCATTATAAATTCCAGATTTGAAAGATTATTACCTATATATATATACATGCACACTAGAAGATGCTAAAATATATTGTTAATAGGGGCATGATTTCAGTTTAATATTTAACTAATTACAACTAATTGTTTAAAGCAATTATAGTGTGCTGATGAACAAACTGTTATATAAGAAAACATGTGTATAAGACAAAAAGAAGGATAAATTGGGGGAGAATATGTAAATTAGATATATAAAGGACATAGGGGAAGACTATTACATAAATACTACACTAAAGAAAAGGAAAAGGGGCTCTACTGTCTAGATATAAATAGAGGACTGCCTCTACCCTCTCCCAAAGACTCCACCCGATCACCTGCAGCAAAAAGGACAAGAAGATGTGTTAGGAAAAAGCTCCAGTATGTAGGGGTGAGCAAAATTTGGTAAAAAACCAACAATCGAACTGAACTGAGCCGAACCGATAAATTGGTTCGGTTTTTTTTCTTTTCGGTTCGGTTTCAGTTTTTATTTTATAAATTTTTGGTTTTTCGATTCAGTTTCGGTTTTCATATTAAAAAAACCGAAATACCAAAAACCGAACCGAAATATATTATATAATAATTATTTATTTAATATTACATATTAATTATTTATTTATTTATTATTAACTATTAAATATTACTTACTAAATACTATTTATTTATTATTACTTATTAAATATATAAATATTAATTTTAAATATATTATTTAATATTTTAAGTTTCGGTTTTTTAACGAACCGAACTGAAATTTTCGTTTCGGGTTTTTTTCGGTTCAAGGTTATTTCAGTTCGGTTTCGGTTATGTATTTTTCAGTTCGGTTTTTTTTCGGTTTTCTTAATTTTTTCGGTTCGGTTACAGAACCGAACCAAGCTCACCCCTACCAGTATGAGAGAGTGCAGTAAGAGGGATATGGAGATCTACTTAAAATAGAATAAAACAAAAGAGAAGTAGTAATGTAGAAAAAGGAAATAGCACAAATTGGTGTAAAATGGAAAAGTTGAAGGAGGGGCAGGAGAGAGAGAAGGGACTGACCTGCTCAATGCAGGTCTCTCTCTCTCATGTAGGCAAGAAATAGCTTTCCTTAGGAGGTAATGAACCCAATAGGGGTCAAATAGAGAGATGAATCTCTGGTGAAAGCCAGGAACCGAGGCTTGAGCAACACCTTGCTCACCTCACCTATGCAGAAACATACAAAAAAGAAAGGAGGGGAGTAAGAGGCTGATGCCACTCAGTGCAGCTAAGCTGATGAGAAGGCAGTCTGCCACCTTGCACAATCTGCAACATAAAACAAAAGGAAGATATTCAGAGGTGATGCAACACGAATCATATTATATCTTAGGAAAGAGACTAAACTCAACACCCTAGTCAAATCTGCTATAAATACCAGTTCCTCCAACCCTCTAAAGAGTTTGTTTTACAATCCACAAAATAACATATAAACACTAAGCAAACTGGAGTGGAACAGAAGGAGATTCTGCCCAACTCATTGTCTAAATTCAGTCTAGACAAATTTGTTTTAAGGTAATCAAGACTTGAACCCCAACTCTTAATGTCATTCTTTTCCTATTGATTTCATGTAAGATTTCAAGACCACCAATGAAACACATTTTCCTACATTTCAATTCATTTCCTTATTACCTTTGTGATATGAGCTTTGACATATACAGAACATAGGATATGATCTAGAACTAATGACATGCTTCATAAGAATTTAACTAGAGGTGCTATTAGCAATTATGAAAAGATTTCCTACAATAATGACTTGTAAGATAGCATAACCTTAGCACACTTAGAGCAAACTAAAGTAACAAGTCAATCAGAAATAACAGTTAACAAAAAGATAGAAAAGAAGCAGAACTTAGCTAAGGCTAGTGAGTCCTGCTCCAGACCTGTAAACCAATCACCTCACTTTCTAGCTTGAACCTACATAGTAGACTTGAATTTAAACCTCATTAAGGGCAACCATAAATCAGGAAATCAAATCCTAGAGATTAAAATGAACTAGAACTCTTGCCCAAGAACACATTAAAGCTTCAATCATAAGTCTCAAATTACTTGCCATGCCCAAGGATTTCTAAAGATTCACAAAACCTCAGTAATAAGAATGATATAAGTTTACCGTATGCATACTTCTACCCAAAATCCATCATAAATTATACAGCTTTGTTAGGTGTTCTTAAATCTTGATGTTATTTGGAATGTCGACCTAACATTTGTGTTTTTGTGTTCTTCACAAGAGTGCTGACTAGGCCTCCAGCTCAGCATGACAAGTGGTGATGACACGACACCCAGCTCAACAACAACGTGGCATGCTGACTCAGAGCAGCACACGTAAGGAATTGAAGACCAAGTCCAAAGCAGTTGAGAAAGGTGTGCTGATGCGTTCCACAAATCCAGGAGTCAAGCAACCAACTGAATTTGTTTCACAATTCCATGCAGATATGCGGAGGCAACAACTGAACAACTGACTGCGAGAATTGTGGAAAAAATGGGCTGACAGTTGCTATATTCGTGGATCCAGGCCCTTGTAGTCTATCTATAAATACTAGATTCATTCTTTTAGTAGATAGACGTTTTTGCAGATATATTTCGCAGTTTTGATTTTGTACGTTTCTTAGATCTTAAGAACGTACATTTAGTGTTTTAGTGATATTGTTGCTGTTATAGTGTAGCTCAACATTGTAATAGTCCAACACTTGTTTTGATTATTCTTTTTTAGCTGTAAGGCTTCCGTGTAGGTTATTGATTTATATAACCTACGCAAAAATATATCGTGTCTTCTACTTTAGTTTCCGCAAGTTTTCATTTAGAGTGGTTGATACACTTTCAAGTGGTATCAGAGCCATCACTCGATACACTGAGTGTGGTCCTGACAGTATCACGACTCTAACACATCGATGGATCCGAATAACATTGGAGTATTTCGGTCTCCAGTCTTGGATGGCTCGAATTACTCATACTGGAAGACATGCACCCGCTCATACATTAAGTCTTTAGACAGAAGAGCGTGGTTTTCCGTGGAGAATGGGTGGTCACCACCAAAGGCTGCTGACGAACATGGTGATGTGGTTCCAACACCACAACATACTTGGACGAGTGATCAGGTTGATGCTGCTACATTTGATGGCCGCGCACTGAAAGCAATATAGTCATCAGTTGATACAAATATGTTCAAACTGATCAAGAACAGTGTGTGTGCTAAAGATGCTTGAGATATTCTGCAAAGACACTGTGAAGACGACACCAGCATCAAACAGTCATGTCTACATATTCTCACCTCAAAATTTGAGAATATGAAGATGGAGGAAGACGAAGATATTACCAGCTACACAAAGAGGATTCTTGACATTTCAAATGAGTGCCAAGATCTGGGAGAACCGTTGAGTAATAAAGTTCTTGTGTTCAAAGCACTTCGTACCTTACCGCCTAGGTTTGATATGAAGGTGATAGCCATTGAAACATCACCCTCCGTGAATACACTTGAGTTCACGGACCTCATGAACTCTTTCAAGACCCATGAGATGAATTTGGAGGCAAGAGGCACATTCACAAAAAAAGTGGTGGCTCTCACTGCGGACACACTCTCAACACCCTCGTGCAGCAGGTTACTTGACATCATGGAATCAAGTGAGTCCGAAGAAGTGGAAGAGATCCACAAAGGAGATGATGTTGTCCTAATCACCAGAAAATTCAATCGGATGGTGAGAGGATTCAACCGAGACAAGAACAAAATATATCGCGTCTGGAGTACTACCAATCTCCAAGGAATGATAACATTCAAAGAAAACCTGCTGTTAGGAAAACACCTCACAACGAAGTGTTTAAGTTCACCTCCTCCAGACTCGACAACGTACAATGTCATTAATATAGAGGATTTGGGCACTTCGTAAATCAGTGTGCCAACACACTTCGTAAAAGAGGGAAGTCCTATTGGGTGTCTTGGAATGATGATGAATACGAGTTCTTCGAAGATGTTGATGAAGAAGAACCATTCGAGGGCATAGCACTGCATGTGACAATGACACCACCGGACAGATCAGGCCAAAACATGGATTCTGAATCACTCTCGGATAGGTATGTCCCTAACTATTATTCTAATTTGTTTTGTTTAAATGCCTCTATTGGTGATGCAGGAAGTGTTGAGGATGACGTAAACTCTGCATGTGGTGAAGAAAGTGATGATCATGCTTTCATTATAATACAATGGTTAAAAAGGTTGTATGATGAGTTGTTGGGCAAATAGAAACAACAAGCACGAGATTTGGAGGCCTCAACAGCTGAGATAACACGACTCAAGGAAACTCAGGTAAAACAGGAGGTGTTGATCACACAACACGACATAAAGCTCACCAAAGTGAAATCCCAACTTGAAGAAGCTCAGCTGACCATTCGCAAGTGGAATACTGGGACATATTCACTAAAGGAGATCATGGACAGCGCAAACCCAAGCAAAAGGGGACTTGGATATCCTGCACCAACTGTGTTTTGTCATGGATCTACATCCGCTGGAGAAACATCCAATACTAAAGCAGATGTTGTGCTCACAGATCAGCCAACACAGATAAAACATGACAACCCTCAAGCGGAAAAAGGTGAGAAAGGTAAGAAAACGAGAAAGAGACGTAGAAAGAAATATCTATGTCATTATTGTCTCAAATCAGGTCACATAAAGCCTTTCTATTACCAAAAGAAAAGAGATGAAAAGTCATACTCTGTGTTGCCTCAACAACCCAAAATGATATGGGTAAAGAAAGCTGATCTAACATGTAATGTTGTTTACACAGCATTAAAAACTAACATTTCAGGCTCTTGGTACTTTGATAGCGTCACATGAAAGGTAACAAAACATTTCTTTCCAACTATTAAACTTACGACGGAGGAAATGTTTCCTTCGGTGGAAGTTCAAAAGGTAAAATCATAGGGAAAGGTACACTAAATGTTCCTAGGTTACGTGCTTTAACAAATGTTTATCATGTTCAGGGGCTTATGGAAAGCTTAATCAGCATAAGTCAATTATGTGATGGTAACATGCTTGTGAAATTCACTAAAGATGCCTATGAAGTATACAATAACATAAACTTGTGTGTTATGAAAGGACAAATGTCATCAGACAATATTATATGACTGATAACCTAAAATGCAACAAGGCTCAAGTTGATGATGTTATGCTCTGGCACAAACGATTAGACTATACTAACTTTCAAAATCTTGGCAGGTTAGTAAAGATGGATGTAGTACTAGGTCTATCCAAACTTGGGAAGGCAGACCAGATTGTGTGTGGAGACTGTCAAAGAGGAAAACAATGCATCACACCCTGCTCTACAGCACCATGAACAACACTTTGTGACCAACTGATGCTTTGAACTTCTACATATGGATCTTGTAGGACCCATGGAAGTTGAAAGCATTGGCGGCAAAAGGTATGTATTAGTTGTGGTGGACAATTTCTTCCGATTCACATGGACCTATTTTTTACGTGAAAAGTCTGAAACATTTGAGATGTTTAGAAATATGTTTGCTTGCATTTGCGTTGCTAATGTATTTGATGCTAGAATCTCTCGTATAAGATTTGATCATGGTCTGAGTTTGAGAATTCACAATTCACAACCTTCTGTGATGAAAATGGAGTATGCCAAGAGTTTACAACACCAAAGACTCCACAACAGAATGGGGTGGTCGAACGCAAAAATAAGATCTTGATTGAGAAGGCAAGGGTTATGCTGAGCTCAAACCAAATGGCGAAACGTTTTTGGGCTGAGGCAGTAAATACAACATGTTACATCAACAATCGTGTCAACATTCGACCAGGCTCATTCAAAACACCGTATGAACTTCTTAAGGGAAGAAAACCTAACCTAAAACATTTTCGTGTTTTTGGGTGTGTATGCTTTATTTTAAATGACCGCGAGTATCTAACAAAGTTTGATGATAAGAGCGACAAATGAGTATTTGTTGGATACCTAACAAACAGGATGGCATATAGGGTATTTAACCTTCGCATTAAGACAATAGAATAATCTGTTAATGTTGTCTTTGATGACGCAGGTGTTGTGAACAAAGAGGTGAAAGCAGAAGACGACGTATATCAAGGGGGAGTTATTCTACCTCCTGTTGAGATGCAAACTGCTCTACCTAACACAACAACCGGCAGTGATGTGAAAAATAATGTTGCACCACAGGAACTAGAAGAAGAACAAGATGAGAATCAAGAGGACACTCACCGCAGAGAACCTCCAAGGAGAATTGGAGAAAATCATCCACTTTCTCAAGTGATAAGAAATGTTGAGGACGGTGTTCAGACCAGACGTAAACAGCCGGTAAACTATAGAGAAATGGCATGCATGTACTCTGTGTGTCCTACAGTTGATGGCGTAACATGTTTTGTCTTTAAGTTTGAACCAAAAAATGTCAAGGAATCATTGACTGATGAGTTCTGGATAAATGTTATGCATGAACTAAATCAGTTTGTTCGCAATGATGTTTGGTACCTTGTTCCCAGACCAGCCAACAGAAATGTTATCGGCACAAAGCAAATTTTCAAGAATAAATCTGATGAAAAGAGAACAATTGTACGAAACAAAGCACGATTGGTGGCTCAAGGGTATAATCAAGTCGAAGGGGTGGAATTTGATGACACATTTTCCCCAGTAGCAAGAATTGAGTCCATTCGATTGTTGCTTGTTGTTGCATGTCATCTCAACATCAATCTATATCAAATGGATGTGAAGGCAACATTCCTCAACGGTGAACTTAATGAGGAAGTCTATGGTGAACAACCAAAAGGAATTGAGGATCCCCACAAGCCTAATTATGTCTTTCGACTAAAGAAGGCCTTGTATGGACTAAAACAAGCACCACGTGCTTGGTATGGACATCTCACAAAATTCCTTCTCAAATATAATACCCTTAAATTTTAATTAGTACTTAATTACTAATTAGAAATTTAATGAGGCTTTGCATCATTAAGAAATAAAAATAGGAAAATTTAAAATTAAAGGTACTTAGTTGTAATTAGTGAAGATAAGTGATCTAAGTGTTACTTAAGCATGATCTAGAGCAAAATGCTAACATATTATGGAGATAAACATAATAAAATAAAATAAACAAAAAAAGAAAGAAAAAGAAAATTCTCTAATTTTCTTAAGAGGATGGTAGAAAAGTGATGAATAATCACTTAATTAATTAATTCTAAATAAAATTAATTATTATTTATATAAAAATCTAGCTTGCACTATTCATGATAAACACAAAAATTTTCTCTTCTTCTTTCTCCCTCATTTTCGAAAATTAGCCTCATTCCTACACCAAAAATTTTTCTTATCCTAAGAGCATTAGTGTGATTTCAAGCAACATCAAGTAATAAAGCTTAGTTAATTGAAGGTAAATGGCACTCTTCCATCATGCTTATGTGTTTTAATTTTGATAAATTATGATTTTGAAACATGATGAAGGAAGATTGGAGATTTGAAAGTATTAGTGAAGTTTCTTGTTGTTTTATGATTAAATCATGCATAAAGTGGAAAGTACGTAGAAATAAGATGAATTAGATGAAGATATGACCCTAGAGTTTGAGTTTAAATTTATGTTAATATTTGTGATGCTATACTTAAATTAAGTTTATATTCATGTAATTAAGCATTTTTAAACATAAGATTAGAGAGAAATTTGATGAAAATCAAAATATGAATGTTGGTGTAAATTTTCGAAAAATAGAGATAAAAGAGCTATGGATATTTTATTTTATTTGCCTCAATTAACTTGATATATGATCTTTGTGAAGCATAAAAAGTGATATATAAATTATTTAGATTTTTTCAAGCTCATATGTAAAAGTTGAAAAGAGTTAGTTTGTGTATTCATATGATATGTTGTGTTAAAGGTATAATATGCTTAATCTTCCTTAAATATTAGGAAGAGAAATTGAAGAGCATGTAGTAAAATACGTTGTTGAAAAGACGATATGTTGGAACATAAAGAAGTGACGTAATAACATAGATATGATAAGTGATTAATATAACGTTAAGATAGAAGGATGCAGTAGCTGAAGAACTTATAGTTATAATAGTTGGTAATCAAATAAATTATAAGAAGAAGAACGAAATTATGAATTTATGATTCCATAGAAAAGAGTATGATTTTCTTATTCTTAATTGTTTTACTAATGTAAGGTCCAGCTGAGAAAGGAAAAGAAGTAAAGAAAGAAGGAGACAAAGCCCTGGATTATATAGATTAAATCATTCAGGTGGGCTTTCGAACTAAAGAATTATTTGTGTTAATATGTTGTTATATTTAATGAAGTTTGACTTGCCTGTTTTGAGCATGTTGCACTTTACCTATCTACAAGAGAATTACGATATCTGCCTTATACCGGACGAGCTGTCGGTAAAGGTTTGTGTACACATTGGACCGTTAGTCAGCGAGCGGGTTGGCCGATCAGAGTGTTTGAGAGAGAGGCCTACCTCTCAACACGTGTGTGTAGATATGGTATTACATATATGAGATAATTGTCTGCAGACACATGACATGCATATTCAGTTTTCATTTTATTGAGAAAGAAAAGATATATGTTTAAAGAAGCATATGCAGGTTATTTCTTAAAAGTCATGTGTATGCTAAAGTTGGCAAGTCAACAATATAGCTCTAAGAGCAAGTTTTAAATGTTTTCGGCATGTGTCCACTGAGTGCTTTATGTACTCATGCCCTGCATGTATTTATAAACGTGCAGGTTAAGCTGGGAGATGGCAATGGAGATGAACACTGTAGCTTACTTTTGATATGTAAATATTGAGAGGGATTTATGGTCATCTTGTTAAACCTTGTTGAAAACATACTTTGTAAGCCCCGAGTTATATGTCTTCATACATATAGCTCATCCACTCTTCCCGATGCGGAACTCTGTTTCTTTTTGTTATTAATCAGAATGTTTGGTACCATTATGTTTTGTTAGCTTATGAAATCCTTGTTGGTATTTTCCTTTGTGAATCATCGTGTGCAACCATTTATCCTCATTGTATGAGTTTTGTCTTTGGGTAAATTTGAAACCTGAGTTCATAACTTGTCTGAATTTTATTTTCGCTAGAAACAGGGTAGCGTGTTGGAACCCCTTTTTCGTTTGTCTCATCTATCCAAATTCTTTTAAAATTGGTATCATTTTAAAGATATTCTCGACACCTTTCTAA
Organism: Leonotis leonurus; assembly: GCA_026898415.1. Taxonomy (NCBI): domain Eukaryota; kingdom Viridiplantae; phylum Streptophyta; class Magnoliopsida; order Lamiales; family Lamiaceae; genus Leonotis; species Leonotis leonurus. The sequence continues at coordinate 934,565 of JAPKLX010000110.1, read as the reverse complement.
CAGTTCCTTCGGATGTCAATTCGGAGTCCGGATGAGTAAGTTATGATCCTTTGAAGTTAGGGTGTCTAATCTGCCCTGAGAATTTCTGCGAAAATTCGATTCAATTTATCCTTGAGATTCAATTTCATTTCCAAGAGTTTCTTAGTTAATCGAGTTATGGTCTAATTACTTAACTAAGATAGGGTTAAGAAATTGGGCTGTGACATTAAATACGGGTCTGTGAGAGGCAGAGCTGACCGAACATTGTTTATCAAAAGGGAAGATCAACACATTCTTATTACTCAAATCTATTTTGATGATATGATTGTCGGTTCCACCTCACGTAACATGCTCAATGATTTTTCAGGTGCGATGTCTACGAAGCTCGAGATGAGCATGGTAGGAGAACTCACATACTTCCTTGGACTTAAAGTTAAGCAAGGAAATGATGAAATCTTTATCTCTCAAAGCAAGTATGCCAAAGAGATGATAAAGCGTTTTAACCTAGAAGGAGCCAAACACATGAGGACCCCCATGGGATCTACTGACAAGCTGACAAAAGATGATGCTGGAGAGGATGTTGATCCAACACTCTACAGATCGATGATAGGGAGTCTACTGTACTTAACATCTACTCGTCCAGATCTGATGTTTAGTGTATGTGTATGTGGCAGGTATCAAGCTAAACCCAAGGGATCTCATCTTAAAGCTGTTAAGAGAATCATCATGTATGTTGCTGGAACATTAGATTTAGGAATATTTTTTTCTAAAGACATAAATATGAGTTTGATAGGGTTTAGTGATTCTGATTGGGCTGGAGATGTGGATGATAGGAAAAGTACGAGTGGAGGTTGTTTTTATCTAAGGAATAACATTGTGTCCTGGCATAGTCGCAAACAAAATTGTGTTTCTTTATCTACTGCAGAATCCTAATATGTTGCTGCAGGCAGCTGTTGTTTACAACTGTTGTGGCTCAAACAAATGCTCAGTGATTATGTCCTAGATAACAATGACCTGTTTGTGTACTGTGACAATATGAGTGCTATAAACATTTTTAAAAATCATGTTCAACACTCGAGGACAAAGCATATTGACATAAGACACCATTTCATTAGATATTTAGTGGAACAAGAGGTGATCAAGCTTGATTATGTGGACACGGAAAACCAAGTTGCTGACATTTTTACAAAACCTTTGGATCATGAGAGGTTCGTATATTTACGGAAGTCTCTTAGTCTGTGTTTTTACCACTAAATGTGTGTTTTTATGCTACACCCATCTCATTGCTATTTATACCGAAGGGTGTAGCTTGTGTTGTTTAACTTGTTGGTATAACATCGTAGCTAACATATTCTCTGTACAGACGCTTGATATTCTTCTATATGTGTTTTATATAACTGTGTGGTAAACAATCCGAGTAGTTTGGGGGGCATGGCATTCACTGCGACGATGTTACCTTACCAAAGGATTGCAACTGCGACTGCTTTCGAGGGAGAAAGGCTAGGGGCATGACGTTCGCTGCGACGATGCACTCTACGCTCACTAACCCTTGGATTCTTGTAGTTCTGCATCTATTTTATTTATATAAACCAGGTGGATGTTGCAGAGATATTGGCACAACAGAGCAAGTTAGACTGTTTACTCCAAATGTTGTCTTTCTTAAAATGTTCTTTCAACATCTCTGTCAGCAACTTGTGTTTGAAGTCATGCACGATGTCGTATCCCTTAAACACTGCTTCATATCCTTTGATAGTGGGTTATAACTGTCAGGTTGCGTGTTCTTGATTATGTTAGGGAGAAAGTGAAACGGCATACTTTCTCTATATTTGAATCCTCGCCAGTCTGTTTCTCCTCCTTTATCATTACTTTTACTGCCACAGTTGTCACTCATCACACGAAACCCTAGAGAAACCGCCTCTCCTTCCTCTCTCTCCCATATCCTCTCATATCCCAATACTGATACACCTTCTGGTTCCTAGACTTAAAACATTCATTTCTTTGTCGTCTTTTCCATCTGACTCACTTCATCCAGCCCTCACATTCTATCTCTTGTGTGCTCTCAATCAAATTTTTTTATTGTTACTAATGGCTGCCCTTCATAACGCCGATCTTACCGCAATTTTGAGGGCCTTCATTGCAGCCAATCCTCAGGTCCTTCACGAACTGCAAGCTCCTACTCCACAAGTTCCACCAGCTCTCGAGACTCCGCCGGTTCCGCCGGTCGTAGAGACCCCGCAAGTCTCACAAGTTGTTGTAGTTCCTCTGGCACCACCGCCCATTGACGACACTTTCGCTCCACCACCAGTCACGACCGAGGCGGCTATTCCTGTGCCTCCGGTCATTGAGGACCTTGCTCCTGTCTCCACTGTCGCACTTGCAGACCTAGTCGCAGCGTCACCTTCGTCCAATCAGTCTCCAGCGTAGGTTCCTCCGAGGAAACCGGTCACTCGGGCTCTCACCTCTCCACTCATACTGGCCAGTCCAAGAACCAGGTGCCTACTGTCGTTGTCCACGATGACAGTGATAACGAGGTATCCTCCGCTCCCAAGCGTCCCCGTCTTGACGCAGCCATCGTGGTTAAATAGGAACCCAACATCTCTGCCGCTGCCACAGCCTCCGTTGACAATGCCGCCCTGATCAAGCGCACCGCCATCAAAGAAGGCAAACAGGGTATCGTGATTCCTGTTCACATTTCTTATCAGTCTGACGCTCCCGATTTCCCTTTGGTCCTTGATCACGCTCTCAGTCTCCAGTTTTATGGTGAAACCGCCATTGTGAAGTGGAAGCACCTTCGAAATGCCACCTGTGTATGTGAACGCTCCATTGATGAGGTGACCTTTGATGAATATAATTTGCTCGATTTCTTTAAAACTCGTGGCTTGCTGGGTACAGTCTTTCAACTCCCTCCCTTTGTTAAGTCAATTGTCTGACATTTCTACTGTTATATGCACCGCATGTTTGGTAATCATGCTTCCCAAAAGTACGGAAAAGTTTGTTTTTATAACACTATCTTTGATTTTCGGCTGAGGCCATCAACGCTGCCCTCATTTTGCCGAATGTTGAGGGTGACATAGTCTCCAGTTTAGAAGATGTCGCCAAAGTCATCACTGGCGGGAAGCGTTCTAGATGGGTGCAGCCTATGAAGGCGTCCAATCTGTCTCACCTCTACTCCGTCCTCCACAAAGTCCTCACATAAAACTGGATCATATCCTCCAATGTCACTGTTGTCACTCAATAGCACGGTGTGTTGTACCTCGTTGGTCTCAACAAGCCGTTTAATCTTGGGAGGATAATCTTTGACCAACTGGTTAATCTCTCCGTTAAGGCCCAAATCAGCTCTCTTCCCTTTCCGTCTCTCATTTGCAGGGTTATGGAGAAGCAAGGTTTTACAGAGATCTCCAGGAGCCACGAAGCCTTGTCGATCCCTGATTATGCTATCCACAACTCTCTCTTCAATAAAGGAAAGGTTGCTGATTTACCATGGCAGAATTTTGACCAACCCTCTACTGCCGCCTCTGGTATTTTGCTGCCACCACAAGCCGTCCAGCAGTTGATTGCAACCTTGAACGCTCTTGTTGCACTCCAGCCAACTCTTCAAGCATGCCTATCTTCCCAAAAAAGGGGAGCACAAGCAGCACCACAAGTAGCAGGTGGAGCAGGTGGAGACCCAGACGACAACGATGAGGCAGATGACGAGGAGGAAGAGGCTGAGGCTGAGAATGAGGAATGATGAGAAATGAGAGTGTGTGAGGGTGATGAGATGATGACTGCATGTGGTCAAAAACATTTTCAAACAAGCATTTGTGATGTTGGGGAACACCAAAAACAAATTTAACTTTTCTGTTTTTATATTTGTTGGATGATGGATACTGATGTTTTTGCAGCACTGACCGTATTTTGTTTTGAATGCTACTGCTTAGAATGTTAATGTTACTGTCTGCTTTGTGTCAATGTTAGCTGCTGCCTATATTTATGTTGTTGCTGCTGTTGAAGTTGTTTATGCAGGCACAAACATAGGGAGAGCTATCTCGTGAAGCTATGAGAAGAGTTTTGTGAAGAAGGCACAAAAACAAGGGGAGTTTGTTAGGTGTTTTTAAGTCTTGATGTTATTTGGAATGTCGACCTAACATTTGTATTTTTGTGTCTTCACCACCACCACCACAACCCCAGTGAGGCGACAGAGTAAGCGTGAATCATATATCGTATAACTTTATCTTTCCTCCAAACTTATTTTTCACTACGGGGGAAGGGGGAGAGAGATACAATATACGATTCACCAAATAGATAGATAGTATCTTACTAGTTCCTATTGTTGTTTTGTATTTGTTGCTTTATTATTTCAGTTATTTGTTGTTTGTTATTTCCTGCTTTGTACTCTGATTCATATTTGTCGTGTTATTCGGATTCGTTATTGCTTTTTCATTTATATTTTCGGTTCGTTTTTAGTGTGTTTGATTGTTGGACGTGTATCATTCAAGTGTGCATTATGATATTTTTTGATTGTATGTGCTTGAAGAAATGCCGATGATGATATATGACTCGTATTTTCTAAAAAAATTTGATTTGAGCACCTTGTAGACTTATCTTTAGCGTGAGATTTCAAAGTGATCTTGGCATTTAAAAATCATGTGAGTATTGACACGTGTGAGGAGCTTGAGCCTTTAAAAAATGTCACATCAGACATTATACATCTTTCTTTGGGTGGGATTTTGATCTTGCATGTGATCATTACTTCTATAACTTGCTTTGGTATATGTTTCGAAGTTGCCTGTGTGTGCCAAGAATTTGTGAGATGATCTTAGGTCATCTTTGATAAGCCATGTATTTTTCTATACACTACCTTGTTATAATGTTATCCCCTTGCATCCCATTTTGAGCCTTTATCGCCGTTCTATTCTTAGCCTTGGGAGATGAAGAGGATTAAAACACATCTTGTGGTAGTTGTTTTGGTGGGTTGATTATATTCTATACCATCCCAGTAGTAAACTAGTTTATCATACTCTCTATGTGAATAGCTGTCCGGTATCCCATAAACTCTTTAAAAAAATGTGTGATCAAAGGAGGCATCTACCGTTGTGAAAGGATTGAGTACCAAACAGAGTATAGTCAAAAGAGGTTCGGGTTGAGAAAAGAAAAAAAGATGGATAGAACTAAGTGGAGCTTGAGTTGACGTAATTGATGGAGGACCTCTGTAGAATGAGTTAGGAAATTTTTAGTCACTAAGCCAAATAAATCTTAACCTTACTAATGTCCCCACATTACAAGCCGAGGAAAAAGACCTATTTGATTGCGATTGTTGCACACTTAAAAGCAGTCGAGAAATTTGACGATCTGCAACCCTATGGTAAGTTTGATTGCATTGTATTGATTTCGTTGAGCGTTTCACTGCATATATTACTCTTTAGCCGAGTGTTGAGCGATACAGTTTTCCTGTGAGAACTTGCAGGTTTTTAAGTTTTGATATTACTTCTGTTATTCGTGTTTATTCATTCTCTTTTGTTCTTCTCATTGTTTGAGTACGAATAATAGCTTAAGTTTGGAAAAGTTGATAAACACTCATTTTCCATGATTTTAGTGATACAATTGTCCACTTTTATTGTCTTGTTTTGGTTTGTTTAGTATTTGAGTTCGTTAGTTTTGATGTTTTGTATTATTTTTACATTTTGTTGTTATTTCATGTTTTTCTATAGGATTTGGCGTTACATGGTCCAATTGGGAGCCAAGAGGCGTAACCAAGGATGGGAGATCATCAAGCTTGAATAATATGAACTCAACCTGTTAAGGTTACTATTCGAACTCAAATTCAACTTGAATGGTCTAAACCTTAACCGAAACTGACACTTTTTTTATCGGGTTAACCTAACACGATAATGTTACAACAAGCTGATAACAAAATGATAACAACTCAATATTATAAAATTTAATAAATTCGACAAAAATAAATTGATAATTGATATTATATAATTTGAGAATATAGAAGACGTTGTACCATAATGTATACGGGAGGTGAGAGTGGGTAATAAAAATGTCAAACATGAAACGTAAAAACTGATAAAATGAATCCTAGTTAGGGTAAAATATATTATCAATGATAATACTAACTAATATATTTATATATTTCAAGTAATTCGAACTCAACCTAAATTCAATTCGAAAATTTCATGTTCTTATTAAGTCAACTTGATAAGGACTCGAACCTAATAAATATCAACTTAAATCCATTAATTTCATGTTAGTTCGTATCGAATTATCGTGTTGTATTACGCAATACTTCCCGTACAAGATCGTGGATTTGACAGTTCCTCGTATTAACTTGGCATTGGGAAAGCATTACGCAATACTTGGAGGCATGGGAAAACATGTATTGGAGGGAGAATACTTGGAGGCATTGGAAAGCATTATGCAATACTACTATCCTCGTATTAACTTGGTATTGTGATAACACGAGGGACCGTAGATTGGGTAAATTCCCTAGCTCCTTCAACTCCTCATCATCACAATCACTTAGTTCACAATTCTTCAATATGAGATGGGAAAGGTTTGGAGGAAACATAGCCACAGGCGTAGTAGATATGGGCAGACCAATATTACTTAGTATAAATGTAGTGAGACTATTGAGATGATCAGTAATGACTATTCTCAATGCTACATAAGAAGGACTGAACTTTATGTGTAGTTCCACGAGATTAGTCATCTTCTTCTACGACTCTTTCACCATACTTGACTTATCATCCCTCCACTCATTTGGTTCCTGCAGATCAAACTCAATCAAAATTCTCAATTCACGAAGGGGACTATTACCTTTTACTCTCCAACTGTATTCCAGCTAATCTTTTATACGGATCATTCTCAAAGTCTCCAAACTTTTACAATTCCAGAGTTTTAAACCCCTTCAAACAAGTAGCATCCAAGTGATGCAATGTTTCTATTTCTAGTGCAATGATGTTATCATTGGACCTGAATACATCCGAATTGCATTACATAACCCAAATTACATCCTCCTATAGGCATAAGTATCTAAAAGACTCGTGAATGTTGTCTTGACTTGATCCTCTGGTGCGATAGCAATTTGGTCCTGAAAGGCCATGAAGAAAATAATAAAAATCATGACCCGAAAGTTTATCTAACATTTGATCGATCAAGAAAAAGGAAGCGGAAAATGGTCCTTTTTGGTGGCGGAATTTAATTTTCTGTAATCAATGCACATCCGCCACCCCATGACTCGTTGAGATGGTACAAGCTTCTGCTTGTCATTTAGGACCATCGTGATTCCTCCATTCTTAGACACCACATGCACCGGGCTGACCCACTCACTGTCTGCAATGGGATAAATAATTCCCTCCGCCAATAACTTGAATATCACTTTTTGGACGACCTCCATCAGAACTGGATTTAGTCTCCATTGGCTGTCTCATTTGGGAGTGGCTCCTTCTTCAAGATTGATGCGATGCATGCATGTAGTGGGGGTGATTCATCTAATGTCTGCCAAATCCCATCCAAAAGCAAGTTTGTGCTTTTTAAGCACCAGAAGTAACTCAATTTCCTGTTCGTTCGTCAGCTCGTATAAGATGATCACTGGTTTCTTTTCTCCTTCTTCCAAAAATACATACTTTAAATGCGTATGGAGCTTTTTGAGCTCCAATTTTTCAGAGTCTCATTTCTTTTTGGGTTTACCTTGAGTAATGTCATTCTCATCAATATCATGTACTAACGCCTCTTCACTACTAAATTCCTACAAGAAAGAATTATCGGCCAATGAATGAATAACATCTTTGTATAGTACGACTCCTATGAGCAGAAAAAGACACCTCTTTTCCTAGAACATACATTTTAATAGTGTCGTTTTGAACATCAATTAGGGTATTAGTAGTGGCCATAAATGGTCAACCTAAAAGAAGTGTATGATCAATACCATTTTCATACTCGTCACCGATCTCAAGGACAATAAAACAGTTAATCCTCCTACTTTCACTAAAACATCTTCAATGACACCTCTAGGATATCTAATTGATCTATCAACTAACTGCAAACATGATCGCACTATTTTAAACACAAAAATAGGTATAGAATAGAGCAAACAAAGTATCATATCCACGAGGACTGATAAACGAAAACACACTAAATAATTCGTGTAGAAATTCAATTATTATCTAGGCAAACAATAATATGGATGTGATCGAATCAATTATTAACAAAATAATAAACAAGTAATAAAGAGAAGATTCTAGTGATAATGTACGGACACTAAATCAATTAATGAATTCAACAATTAAATCTGATTACCATATTTTAATCCTAATGCATGAAAATGTTCACATAAATAACCACATACTCCCAGATAAGGCATAATTTAATTCCTATCTCCGCTAGGTCTTAAGAGAATTAAATCAATTACAAATAGCACACAAAGAATATGCTCCTACAGCAGTTCTCTTATCTCCGCTAGGTCTCAAGAGAAAATATGTATGGATCGGCTATGAATTCAATTCCGGATAAGAAATCAAAATCATAACTTGCATACAATAATAGTGGCCAATTATCAAAGTATGAGAATTAAAATCATAAATCACAAAAAAGCATATGAAGGGAAATTAGGAATTATACTTTGAAAAGTTCTATTTGCTATAAATTTTCATTCTACTTAGAACACTTAAGAACCTATTGTAAATCTTCAAGTGTGATCCTAGCAAAAGAATTTGTAACCGAAAAAATAGATCTATTCTTAGTTGTAGTTCTTAAGCTAGAAGTAATCTGAAACTATACTGTATATCTAACCTTCAAGGTTGATCACTGTAAAACATATCCAATTTAGTTGGAAACCTTTGAGTCAAATCGAGTCTATTAGACCTAGGAGTTTTTATCTAGAAAGCATGCAAACCAAATCTTTGTGTATTTCTCTATTTATCATTTCAATATCTGCTTATCAATTGATCTAACCAACATTCATATTGAACTGAACATTGACTAAGTAAAAACTGAAATACTCAAGTTATTTTATTAAGATTTCTTAATATACAAGTAAATCTCTTCCACCAATTTTCACAACTCACTTAGTTAAGATATTAATCCATCAGTATAACACAAGTTATAGATTGCAGGATTCATATCTAAGCACCTCACTCAATCTAAAATTCCCCCTTCAAAATTTAGATCATTTATTGAGGCCCTTCTTTAATTTGAAAAGTTCTGCACAAATAAAACAATAGTCTTATGTTGAAAGAAATTTAAAACATATAGTTTAGGAAAAACAGTATGAACGAGAATCGTTCATCTCATTAGTACATTTTAGTATAAACTCTGTGACATATGTACTATCAATACGAACGGAGTTCACGAAGTTCATTCATCCCGTTTGTACAACATATTAAATTTCCATACATAATTCTGAACTTTTATTAACGTTATATTGATATTTACAACAACAAAAAAATTATAATTGTTCTTAAATTAAGTTAGAAACTATTATTGATGTTTGAGTAGCTTAAATGTCTATTTTTATTATTAACCCTTTCTATAACTTGAATACTTAACTTCAGTTATGTAAGTTATTTTTTCATCAGACGTGTACACGTGCATTTATCATTATAAAAATTGTAAAATGAATATTAAGGCTATTTCTGAACATAAATATAACAATTACTAGTAGAAATAATGTGTGCTGTATGTATTACCAAAATTTTATATAATATTACATTATTATTCTTAAATTAAATGTATATTGAAGATATTTTGTAAACAACATATATATTTTTAATATATTTAGGCTAGTTTGGTAGCCTTAAGTTAGAAAAGGTAACTAGTGTTTTCCGTCTTAATACTATTGTTACTACTAGTTAGTGTAACCCACAATGCAGGTATGTTAATTAATAACTGGACATTTAAAAAAAATATATTGTAATTATGATGAAATTCTTAATATCTCCTTACTTTATCTATTTTTTTAATTACTGAACGAGGACTTGAGAAATATAAAAATTTGGCATATATCAAAATATTCGAAAATCTCATCAACCAAGCCCGCTGTCACTAACGGCGGCGCCACAGGGCCACTGTCACGACTATTGCTGTTCGTGTTGTCTTTAGACGACCTCACGGTCTTTTATATACCCCATTGCTCGTCCTTCTCCGTCCAGTCACTCCAGCTCTCCAGATCTTTTCTCGGCTTCACTCAATGTTGGAAGAAAGTTGTACTCTCTTCGTCTCAATTAAAATGAGGCGTATACCATTTTAGGTCGTCTCAACTAAGTTGAGGCGTTTTCTTTTTTAGATACCTTTATCACACATAAGTTTAAATAATATATATTTCTATTATCACTTTATACTCTTTTCAACTTTAAACATACACTCCTTAATTACCGTGCCCAAAAGCAACGCCTCATCTTAGCTGGGACAGAGAGAGTATCTTTTACTCCCTTCGTCTCGCTAAATGTGGCCACGTTTCTTTTTTGGGATATCCTACTAATAGTGGTCATTTTTTCAAAAAGGAAAAAGTTTTGCCTTTAAAATATCTCTCTCCTATTTTTTTTAAAACACAACACTTGAATTTCTTAATTTCCGTACCGATCTTTTGTGGCCATATTTAGCAGGACGAAGAGAGTATTTCTTTACCTTTTCCCCTGTTTTTATGTTTTCTTGTGGGAGTTGAGAGAAGGGATAATTTTGGGTGTATTGAATAAGAAACAGAATGGTTTGTGTTCATTGTTCATATCATCAACCCCTTTTAGAGAGAGAGGAAATGAGGGAGCGTTTATGTGAATCTCACAAACTCAACAATTGAGTTTGTGATAATAATACAGAGAGAACCCAAAAGTAAGGGGGACAATCGAGTCAGGTTGAGTAGTTATTGGGTCAACCTATAACAACTCAATTTATTAAGGTCAAATCCAAATCTGATATATTAATAATATAGTAAACTTAAACTCGAACCCAACTTAAATTGTCTTTAACCAAATCCAAGCTGACACGCTTTTTTTTTCAAGTTAACCTGACACAATAATGAGATAATCTGATAATTGTCCGATATTATACAATTTGTGAATATGAGAGACATTGATCCCATAATGTATACCGGAGGCAAGAGGGGATAATAAAAATATCAAACATGAGATATAAAGATGAAAAGTGGATTCTAATTAAGTAGGCTAAAATATATTATTAATGATAATATATTTATATGTTTCATGTAACCCGTACTTAATCCGCACCCAACCCAAATATTTTAAGTTTTTTTGGGGTTAACCTGATAGAGACCGAACCTAATAAAAATCAATTTAAACGCATTGGTTCGTTCTGGATTATCATGTAGTGTTGAATATTGTTGGCCCTATCCAAAAGAAAAGAAACTTCAACTAATTACTCATATCGTACAAAGTTAAGAGTCAATCTCTAGGTAAATTTTCCATTTTCCTGCTTTTGGAACTAGAGAGCTTGCTACTTCTATAAATTGGTAGTTTACATATTTTATTTGATTTGATTGATATGATTGATATGACTATCACCTTTAAACATCTACCTTCCTATCAATAATCATTCATTTCTTACATATCCTTATAAATTTAATATCTTTTTATAATCACTCAAATGAGTGATTATATTAATCACTCGTTTGAGTGATTAAGAGGCATAAGAATGAATTAAATTTATAAAGAAATGCAAGAAATGGAGAATTATGAATAAAAATATATAATCACTCGTTTGAGTGATTAAGGGGCATAAGAATTGATTAAATTCATAAAGAAATGTAAGAAATGAATGATTATTGATAGGAAGGTAGATATTTAAATGTGATAATCTTATCAATCCTATCAATCAAACAAAACAACTCTATAAAATATAACTAACCATAGAGTATAACTTATGCTACAAAGCATCTTATGTAATTAACTTTGATTTTACAAGTACCAAACTCATCATTACATAACATACTTGTTTATTTTTAACTTTTGTTATAATTTAACTTGATACCAAATAGACCCATAGGAATATAATTGCCACTTAAAAAAATGAAATTAAAAAAGTGAAAAACAAATTAAAAAATAATACTACCTCCGTCCCATTATTTTTTACCCCAAAAGATAATAAAACACTCACAATTTTAATCAAACGAGACAAATAATACTGGGAGGGAGGGAGTAAATGATTGTCTAGTCTATATTACTCCACCTCTTAGTAAACACTTATGTAATAGAAAACAGAGTATGTCCATGTAAGAAAGAAAAAGAGAATTAAAGTACATTCCCAGGTACTTGAGATATGGTGATGTGTTGAGGCAGATTGTGAGTTTCCAGATTTGGGCAAGCACAAATTTTGAGTTCCTTAAGGCACGGCATTCCACCTTTTTCAATGTCGATTTCTCTCAGTTGCCGCATGTATTGTGAAAGTGTATCTCAACTAATAAATGGTGTTGTTGCAACACTCAATGCAGCGGCAATGATTTACTGATGGATAACTCTCCAGTTATGTTGTGCAAACACTCACAGAACACACTCAAGAACATAAGAAAGAACGGCACACCAGATATTCTTTTGCGTGGGTTCAATAAGGTAACCCACGCGAGTCTCACGACTAAAAATATTTTATTAAAAGAGTAAAAACATTAGTTACAAATAGTAGAATCCCTCTAGCTATTCTATCAACTACTCTC
>JAPKLX010000110.1:905912-921933 GCA_026898415.1 Leonotis leonurus | reverse complement strand
AACGTGGAAGAGTGCATGGTAGTGGAGGTAGTTGGCAGTTATTTCGCATGTGCTGTTGCGACATCTGCGGAACATGCGGGTTGACCAAGTCAGCTTCACCAACTTCCTCCTATTCCTCATTATGTGGCACTCCTTATTCTCTTTCTGTTGGGCCACGTACTATACAAGAAAGACAAAAAACAATTCATAGAGTTTGAAATAACTCTAACATATTGGAGGGAGAATACTTGGAGGCATGGAAAAGTATTACGCAATACTATTATCCTCCTAGGGATCATTTCATTAACTCTGCATCGTAAGAACGCGAGGTACCGTAGATTGGGTAAATTACCTAGTTCCATCAACTCATCATCATCATCACTGCTTAGTTCACAATCGTCTAATATGAGATGAGAAAGGTTTGGAGGAAACATAGTAGCAGGTGTAGTACATATGGGAACCATAAGCCTAGTCACCATAAGTGTAGTGATACTGCCGAGAGCAGGAATGACTTCTCTCAATGGTAAATAAGAAATGAACTCTATGTGTAGTTCCACCAGATTTGTCATCTTCTCCCACGACGCTCTCACCCTTTTTGACATATCATAGCTCCACTCACTTGGTTCCACTGTTCCAGATACATCCGTATTCCCACTTCACGAAGGGGACTATTACCCTTTACTGTCGAACTGTATTCCACCCATTCCTCTATACCGATGCTTCTCAAAGTCTCAAGACTTTTACAATTCCCTATTCTAAACCTCCTCGAACAAGTAGCATCCAAGTGACGCAATCTTTCTATTTCTAGTGAAACGTCCTTGGACAAGTCTACACTCGCATTCTCCACTGTTAGAACCTCCAACTTCTTAAGCTTATTCAACCATGTCGGGAGCTCCAGCATATATGCATCACTTCTATGTACTATTCTCAAAATTTTCAATCCAATCAATAACCCAAGAGAGTCATAAGGAAATCTTCTAAACGCAAAGCCCTCAAGGTGCAGTGTTTTCAGGAGTTTAAAGCTCTTCCAGAAATCAGCTGGAGCAGTAGTCACATAATCATCCACATAATTGATCTTGAGTAGGAAAAGGGAGTGAATTCTCTTATTTTGATTTTTTGAAGTCACGAGATTATTGTCGTAAACAACACGATGGCGAGCTTTGTAGGGCATTGCAGTAATTGTACTGGAAGAAGAAGAAGACCCACCATTATCCTTTCCTTTTACAACTTCCAAGCTCATTTCCTCTTTTGCCTTTCTTAAGCATACCTTTCGAACAAGATCATGGATTAGACAGTTTTTCACTCGATCGTGGAATCTGACATCCTTAACTTGAATCATGCTTCGATTGATCAGCTCATTTAGATAACCTCTAGCTATCTTATAAGCTGCTATGTTTTCTTCATGTTGGATCAAGCATTGTGAAACCCACATATCTTCCAACCATTTAATGGGAATAGTAGCATCTTCCTTAAAAAATGCTAAGCACAAGATGCATGATTTCAATTGGGGAGATAAATTCTGATAACTCAACTCCAAAATTGCTGATACACTGTTGTCTTCTCTTCCCAAATGATACTTTATTTGGTCAAGAACTTCTTCCCATTCAACACTTGTTTGTTTTCCCATGAGTAGGCCTCCTACCACACTTATGGCCAACGATAGAAATCAAGAATATGTGCCATTGTACTTTCCAATTCTTTTGGAAAATTTACATCAGTGCCCCAAATATTTGCCTTCTCTAACAGTAATTCTCTGCTCTTCCCAGGGTCTAGAACCTTCATCTCGTGCCTGTATTGATTATTGTTCGTACGAACCTCATTGCGACTTGTAATCAGTAACCTACTTCCTTTACCTGTCGTAGCAATTGAAAGTGATATTAAATATTAAAAATAATTATAAACTTCATTCAGGTGATATAAGCTTTTAGTAATATGTACATAAAATTAAATTAAGTACATATCCTTTTGATAAGGGTGACAATCGGTTCGATGTTAATTGGTAGAACCGGTTAACATATCATTTTTATAAAAAAATTAACTATTTTTTAATTTGTTTCAAAAATATTAATTTAACCTAATGATAATTTGATAAAAAAAATATAATTAAATTTATTTTGGTAAATTTTATAATATATAAAATCTTTTTTTAATAAATATAAAATATAAAATAAATATACATATTGTTTTTGTTAATATATAATTTTACAGACCGGTACCCGTTTCGATACGGGTTACCCAAGTACATTTATTTTTAAAAAATTAAGAATCAGTGATCGGTATTTTTATAGGTACTTGGTAACCAATTTTTGATTTAGTACAGATTCTTCTCGACGATCGGTTACCGATTGACTCCCATAGCCATCGAATACCCGCTAAATAATTTTTTTTAGATAAATAAATATTTAAAATATATATATTTATTGGCTAGCATAATAAAATAGTCATATATAAAAATTTTAAAAAGCTGAAAACTCTTTCAATAAAAAAATATTTTTTTTATGAAAATTTAAAAATATAAATTTTTAAATATATTATATTAATTTATTGGCATGAGTTCGTGGCCAGGATATATAGCCTCGTACCCTTCTTATATCCGACTCGTGTACAAATGTACAACTCATACCCGCCTTCGACTTTTATTTTCTTTCTTTATATCCACCCCGTTAGGTTCGGGTGCGCGTGGATTGTAATGACTGTTCGACCTAAAACGTGTGCTAAACTGAAGTACGTGGCGTTGTTAAGTCCAGACCCACTGTCCTACAAGAGAATCAGTATCGGGCACGAGGAATGTTTCCAGCCGATATACTTTCAGTTACTATATTTAAGTCGACCCGAATGTCGTATCTCAACGGAAGACTATGCAGGGCTATTAATCATTAGTACTATAATGCAAGAAATAAATCCTAAACACTCTAAATCAACTTGAGGTAAAAGAACTCTAAATTAAGATTAAAAGCATTAAACGGGGATACGCAAGTGATTGAAGTCCAGGGTAAAGATTATCTCTAATATAGGTCGCTTACTCAATCAAACCAAATCTCTAATAGGCTTCCCCTAAGTTGATTAGCCAATAACTTTCGTATACTTGAAACTAATCCGTGTCTAGCACTTTCGTGTATAGAACACACCTAGAGTAATACTAATCAAGAAGTGATTTCCTATTTACGTTTCCGATTCATAGGATAGGCTGTTTGATTATAAATGATGACATAGAACAATTCATGTCAATCCATTCCACATCATAGAGATACACATGGTGATCAAGCATGCAAACCCTTAAGCACGGATCAAACAACCATAAATGTAAGCATCAAACCATAGAATAGACACAATCACACCATAGATGGGAATTTAACCAACCAAAATGAAAAGCAAATCCATAAAAAGAGTTATATTCATAAACTTACTAAGAATTCACAATTCGGTGGATAAACTCCTTCAATCCTTGGTATCCCAAGGATCTAAACTAAGAAAAACAGTAAACAAGTGTTTTTGGGAATGTGTCTTTCGAGTTACAAGTTAGGATTGAATATATCTCTGAAAACACGCTTAGGAATACTTTAAAACGCACACATAACCGCTGGCCAGCGGTCGCTGGATGTTGCATTCTGTCCTCCCAGCAAGCGACTTCCCAGCGATCGCTGGCTGCGTGATTCTTCCTTCTTCAGTTCTTGCAGCCCAGCGATCGCTGGAATACCTAGCGATCGCTGGCTGCATTCTTTAGCCTCTTGTGGTGATCTTCTCTATCCCGTTCCATGCTCGTATGTTCTTTCTTTGCCCGGCTTGCTTCGACGGCTTCTCCAGCACTAATCCTCGCTCAATTGATCATCTTTCACTCCTTCCTGCGTAATACATGACAAAACAAGAAACGACATAAAGACGAACTAAAACAATACGAAACAAAAGATAAAAACATATAAAACACGATAACAAGACACACAAAAACAAACTAAAAACATACTAAACAATGACATTTCATTTTGCATTAATAGGGAAACTGTCATGTGAATATGGTTTAGGATTTATAATTAGGAGTGTCAATTGGTAACTAGTTCTCAAGAAAAACTGGTACTGGATTAAAAATTGTTATAGAGTTCTAGTTTTTCGATAAATAAGACGACAACTAGTTTTAAAACTTTGAAAATTAACGATATCTATATATCAAAACTGGTACCGAATACCGATTTATTATATTAAATAGTAAAAATAAAATATTTATTATTAAATTTATATTTTATAAAAAAAATATCTAGTTGAATTTGAATATATTTATATAAAATTATTGTTAAAAAATATTTATGTTGAATTATTTTTGACTTACAAGCAAAATATTTTATGAAATTTTTTATAGCGAAGATAAACTTAAAATATAAGTCATGACAATTTAAATAAAGTATATCATATCTAACATTCGTACGCATGACAGTCATTTAGGGGTGAGCAAAATTAACCGAATCCGTTAAACCAAACTAAATCAAATCGAAATATTAAATTTGGTTTGGTCCGGATTCATACAAAACTAAACCGAAAAACCCAAAAATCTGAATTATTTTATTTGTATTATAATATATTTTTATTTTTATTAAATAAATTTATTTTATCATATATATTTTTATTTTCATTTTAATTATATCTTATCTTATATTTCAAAATATTATATATTATATAGGAATTTATATGTAATACTTCAATATTTTTTTAAATTTACAGCAAATAAAATTATAATATTTAATAAAATAAGTAAAAATTGTTATTTTTTGAAACTTAGAAAATATTGAGTTTATATTTACAATTTTTCATTATAAATTTTAATTTTAAAGTTAAAACCTTATTTTTTTTAAGTACATAAAAATCATTAAATATATATATATATATATATATATATGATTAGATTTTAATAATTTATTATTCTTAGAATTGAACAAAATTAGTTACTAAATACTAAAATATTTGAATAAATCGAACTAACCCGAACCAAACCGAAATAAATTTGTTATTTTGGTTTGATTAGATTATTTTTTTAACCCAAATTATAATTTTGTTTGATTCGATGGCAAAATCGAACCAAATACCTGAATGCTCACCCCTACACCATTAACGACAAGGTGAAACGAGTCAATGAGTATAATATTTTTGTTAATTTCCTATGCGGTGTATATGAATATAGTATTGTGCATTTTATGGTTATTGTTGTTGGAAACCCACTTTGTTACTACATCGGCGTAAAGTTTCAAAGCCCAAATGTGTGAATATCCTTTGTGGTCACTAATTTGGAGGTAAAATATAGGATTAATGTCTCTAAGGTCCACCTTGGTGAACTTGTAGTCTAAAAAAACCACCATTTTTTCTCATTGTTAAGTAGGTCCAGTCAAATGCACTTTTGTTCAATTAAACCCAAAATATTGAAGTGGTTTCACGTTTCTAACCTTAGTTTATTAATTATATTTTTTAATTTTTTATTTATGGGAATATCAATAACGGTTGGAAAAAATCATATGCAAATCAAATTGCATGATTCGCCGTCCATTATTCCTTTTTTTTCCGAGATTTCTTCTTCTATTTTTGATCGTTTGATGCTGGGTTGATTGTTACTACATTTTTCAGATTCAATTGCCTATTTTTTCTGTTCTAATTTTCGTTTTTTTGTATCGACGGTTTCATCGTCGGTTCTTATTTGTTCTGATTTTTCTGATTTTTCTGTTTTCATCGATTTTTTGTTTCCTAATGGATTGCAGTTTCTCATTATTGATTAAGTATAGAGAGGAGAAGTTGGTTGTCAATAATTCACAAGTTTCAAGTTTCAATGATCTGCTTTCCTCTGTTTTATCGAATTGGTGTGATATCAACGTTGGTTCGGTTTCATTTTTTTACAGAATGGATGGGCATGATCGATGTTTTTTGAAGTCAGAATCAGATTTTGGGAATATGTGTATGATTATTGGTTCGGTTGGGTTGAAATTTGTGAATGTTGATGTGATTGAATTTGAAAAATCTTTGGTTAGTGATAATACATCTGTGGTTTGTTTAGAACCAACTGATGGTTTGACTCATTATACTCTTGACGATGGAGATTCAGATTATGATGATTTTACTTACGATATATGTCCTGCGAATAAGGAAAAGGCTTTATTATCGGATGGTTGGTGCGATCTTATTAGATTTGTGGGACAAAAGTTTGAGAGTGTTGTTGAATTTAGGAATTGTCTCGTGAAGTATTCATCGCATGTTGGATTTGGTTATGAATTTATGAGAAATGAGCCAAAGAGAGTGCACGTGGTATGCGCTAAAAAATTTGTTGTTGGGTGCGGGTGGTTTGTGAGGGGTTCTGTTTATTCTGTGGATGAATGCTTTTATATTAGAGAGTTGAATAATGTTCATTCTTGTGAGTTGTCGTCATCGTTTGTTAACACTTCGAGAATTGGTGTGAAGTTGTTGTGTGATCTTGCTTTGGAGAATGTTCGTAAGAAAGCGACGTTTTCTCCAGGTGAGCTTCGGCAAGTTATGTTGGATCTATATGGATTTGACATTTCTTATCAAAGGGCTAGACGAGCTATAGAGAAGGCTCGAGATTCTGTGTATGGTAACTTCAAGGATTCATTTCATGATCTTGGTTGGTATGTTGATGCTATTGAGAGAACAGATCCTGGTAGTCACGTGCAGCTGGTGGTTCATCCGCTTACGAAACAGTTTCAATCGTTGTTTGTTTCTTTTGGTCCATGTATTGATGGTTTTAAATCGTGCCGTCAGATGCTTTTCCTGGATGGCACTTTTATGAAATCAAGGTTCAAGGGGACTCTTTTAGCAGCAACTAGCAAGGATGCGAATAATGGTACGTTTTTATAGTGTGAGGCTAATTTTACACTGTGTTGTTTGGTGGTTTTGTTTTTTAAATGAATGGTTCATTAGTGGTATGCTAAAGGTTCTACTTCTTTATCTGTATGGTTCTGTTTTATTTATTTGATGACATTAATTTGTTTTTGACCTTTATGTTTCTATGGTTCATTTTTTTGTCTTAGTGGTTTCACATATCTATGTTATTGGTTTGCATGTTTTATTTTTATGGTTTTTATTATATTTTGATGTTGATTTTTTTATATTATTTAAATGGTTTATCTTTTTGACCTAATGGTTCAATATAATTCTTCTGGTGGTTCTATTGATCTATGCGCATGGTTTTAATTTATTATGTTGATGGTCTGTTTTTTGATGTGATATTCTGTAGGTCTTTTTCCAGTTGCATTTGGATTTGTTTTGGCTGAGAACAAAGAGAATTGGTTGTGGTTTTTGATTGAATTAAAGAAGATTATCGGTAGTAATGTGATTTTTGTTACGGATCGTAATATAGGTCTGTTGGAGTCCCTTGATGATGTGTTTGCTGGGCAACACCATTTTTACTGTCTGCAGCATTTGAAGAATAACTTGCTGGATGCTATGAGTTCAAAGGTTTTCTGTAATAATAAGCGTGAGAGGTTGTGTTACCTGTTGTTGAAGATGGCAAAGGCTCCTAACAAGAGGTTATTTGATCAGTTTTTGACAATGTTTGAGAGTGAAGGTGGCAAGGTTTGTAAGTCATTTCTGAGTGACATTCCTTATGAGAAGTGGGCAATTTCACATTCTCCCGTTATGCGTTTTGGCGAGATGACATCGAATGCCTCTGAATCTTTGAACAATTGTTTGATGGAAGCAAGAGGATTACCTGTTACGCATTCGGTTGATTGTGTTCGTAAGAAGTTGATGGATTGGTTTGTTGAAAGGGCACAGAGTTCTGCTAAATGGGAGGGTCATTTGTGTCCTAGGTTTGAGAAAAAATGGCAAAAGTATATGAGGCTTAGTGCCAATTGGAATGTTCGTGTGAGGGATCCTTCTAACACTCAGTTTGAAGTTTATGCAACACCTAGTGTTGCAGTTGATATTTCACAGAAGACTTGTACATGCTGTATTTGGCAAACAAGAGCGTTCCCTTGTGTTCATGTTGCGGCAGTGGTTCGTCGTTTTGGTATTTCTTTGACAGATATTGTTGACCCCTTACTTAATGTTGATATGTATAAGCAAACTTATTCTGGTTGTATTGGTGTGCTTCCATTGAGTGAGAGGGTTGAGTGTTCGGGATCAAGTAGTCATGGCGAGATTTTACCCCCGAACATGAAGAGACTTGCAGGTCGACCACGTAAAAGGCGAATCAAGTCAAGGGGTGAGGAGACGAGGCTGATTAAGTGCGGCAGGTGTGGAAAAATGGGTCATCACAACAGAAAGTCTTGTAGGGAGGCTGTTAATTATTAGATAGATATTTCCATTTTTATTTGTTTTTTCATACGAGATGGTTTCTTTTGTATATGTTACTGATTTACTTTTTACTCACTGATGGTTTAGTTATCTTCAGTTGATGGTTTTTTATTGATTTATGGAGTTTTGAACTTAACTTTATTATTCTATCCAGATTATGCAAAACCAGAATAAGCTAACAAGAGAACCATTAAGAGAAATATTTGAACAATATGCACATAATCTTAAAACCATTGTGTGTTGATGGTTTAATTTTTACTAACTGATGGTTTAGTTATCTTCAGTTGATGGTTGTGTGTTGATTTATGCAGTTTGGAACTTAACTTTATTATTATATCCAGATTATGCAAAACCAGAATAAGCTAACAACAGAACCACCATTCATTGATAAAACCATAAATACTACTAATTAATGTTCCTATATAAAACCATAAATACTACTAATTAATGTTTTAAACCAGAAATTTTCAAAGTGTATCAACATTTTCACAATCAGATGACTACTGCCCTCTTGTTAATTCATCTTCTATGAAGATTTGGAGCATTTTAGCTCTGTATTTTGCAACAGTTTTTGTGTCTTGGAGGACTGGTTTCAGTTGTGGTAGATTCTTTATCATTTTATTGATCATGACACAGACAATTATGCCACAATCGTCGCTCATGATTTCTTGCTTTGGGCTTGGCTCTGAGGTGTACTGTCTCTCGTAGTCTGGCTTCATCAGTGGCATGTCCAAGTGACGAAACCGTGTTTTGATTATATGCTCTATGTGGTCAATCTGTTAATAAAACCACACAACCACTATAAGATTTTTTGGATACCATTCGATTTTGTTTTTGAACCATCAGTTGGATGTTTTTAAACCAATGTTTTAAAGCATGTTGTGCTTACCAGAATTGTACACCTCTGGAAATGCATGTCCTTTTCATCCTTTTGATACTGAAGTGAGTTGTAGTGGGCCCATTTGCAGTTGCTTACATCAAATGTAAGCAAGGTGAAGTGATCCAGATTGCCATCGGCGATAGATCCCAGACCGGTGGTTGACATTGGAAAGATCACGAGTTTTTGTTGTAGGGCTTCACCTATCCTGCTGTTGACCTCTTGTTCCATCATTGTCTTGTAGTATTCGCTTTGTTCACAACGTGCGACATATAGCTGCATTTATTTGTTGTATTAGTTTTATAGCTAATTCATTTTAATAATCAAATTTTGCATTCATACTTACCCAGCTTAATGTTGGGAAAACGTAGGTCGATTTTTCAGGATGCCTCTCTCCGATTATTTGAGCCCAGCTGTCGATGTGCTGTGTTTTTTGTCACATTTGTTAGGGTTAGTATTTTTATTTTATTTTAAAAAAAAATGATTTCTTACCTCTGATCCAATCTTCATTCCTTCTAGGAGTTCGATAGCGTTCGCCACCGTTAACAGTTGTGTGTCAGCCCTTTTCCAGATTGCTTCCCTGCAAAACCAATTTTAAAGTAGTTAAGCAAGTGTAAATATTTTCAACCATCTGTGGTAATATTATAAAACATCTACTTTTTATGTTGAACCATCTGTATATTTTTTATGAACCATCTGTATAATTTTATGAACCATCAGTATAAATTAAACTGTATATCATTACGTACCCAATTCCTCCATCATTGTACTTTTTGACGATGTAATCATATTCTTTCTTAGGTAGGTACTTGTATGCTGGACAAGTTTTGTCGAACATGACATCGGACCTTTTTTGTACGGCAGCTGTCGTTTCCTCCTCATTCTTATCAGCTGCCTTCTCTTCTTGAGATTCTTGCTTCTTTCCTTGTCCCCTTACTACTCCTCTTCCTCGTCCTTTACCTCTTCCTCGTGTTTCTGGTTTCCTTCCTCTTCCTTGTTTATCTTCAGTAGGTGTGTGCAGCTTCTTCTGTTTTCTGTCCGTGCGTTCAATAATTCTTCTTGCAATGGAGGATGGCTCAGTTTGTTGAGTTTTTGGGGCTTCTTTTGTTGTGACTTTTGGGGCTTCCTTGTTCGTTGTTTCACTGGTTTTTGTTTCTGTTGCTTCCGGTTTGCCAGTCGTCTTTGTGTCCTTAACTTTCGGAGCTTTCGGCGTCTCTGGCATCTCTCTCTTCAAGCTCTCAATCTCTGCTATCAACTTTTGGATGGTTTGTTCTTTTTCACCCAGTTTATCCAGCATGTCATTCTTCAGGGTATCCAGTTCTTGTCTGAGTGATCTGATCACGATGTCTTGGTCAACGATTTTTGCACTCTTTTCGGCGCTTGTTGACATGACAACTTGTGATGCAGTAGGTTCGATGCTCTGCAGTCTTTCTACCTCCTCTCTCAGAATGTTGTTTTCTTCAGCCACTTTCTTTAAATCTTCAGTTAACTGTGCCACCTTGTTTTGTAGACTGTCACGTTCTGCAGTTAATGAAGCCAGTTGGTTGTCCGATTTCTCCATATTTACAGCCGATGTGTGGATTGACTGTTGAACGAACGGATGTGCCATATAGTTGATGTCATCGACATTATCTATAGGCTCTTCGTTGTGTGTGTGTCCTTTTAATTCCTCAAGCCTTCTCTTTTCATTCTCCGCAGCAGTGATGTTGTTGTTAAGTTTCTGTATTCATTTTAATATAGAAAAATGAATGAACCACAAATAGAGATTTAGTAATATTCATATCATCAAACATAATCAACCAGCAGGACATATGTAACGAACCAGCTATATACTTGAAATGAACCAGTACTACATACATAATCAACTAGGTAATGGACTATGTATATTGTTGTCATAAACCATATAATCAGACATATTGAACCATCAGTACATAACTATTAAACCACTTATTGTAATATGCTAAACCACTACTCCAGGTATTTTTGAAATATGAAAACCACATTTTAGGCCTGTTTTAAACCACATTTTTTTTGGACTTACGAATCTCAGGTTGAACTTGGAAGCACCCAATGTCCCCAATTTCAGCAACGGTGTCAGCGCTCTAAGATCCCATTTGAGGAACCTTGGGAACGCATCTTTATCCACTGGTTTCAGCATATCGGTTTTCTCACATAACAAATACTGCATATAGTAAACGAAATTTGTAAGTTTATCATATTAATTGATTAATTAAATAAAATTTATTTAAGATGTTGGACAGACACTTACTGGTAGAATCATCAGGCATTTGTCCAGTTTTTCCTGTCCAGATTTGAGGCTTTTGAAAACATGGTTGACTATGTGTGCAGACCAATTATATTTTGACAATGTTGTCAGATCCTTCACTGTCTCAGTATATGCCCATGGCAGATAGTTGTTATTTGGTACCACGAAGAATGTACACAGCATGTAGAGCGTTACCAACAAAGCAACCTCCTCCACAGTCTTTGCACTTGTGTCATTTATCCGCTCCAGAATTTTCGTCTTCAAGAGTGTTTTGGACAGCCTATAATTGGGGTTGTTCTTTTCTTTGTTCAGTTTCTCCGGAAAACAACTCTTGAAGAAATCGATTGTGTCATACCCCTCTACATTCAGAAGAATTGGTATATCTCCTGAAACAACACCAAATATTAGCTCTGGGGCAGATTCATCAAGTGTCATCACAGTACTTCCCACAACAAAGTCGCTGTGGTTCTTGTCATAGCATTTGACAATACTGAGTAGATCTGCATCAATTTTTTGGCAGTGGTTCAGGTTTAGTGAACCACTGAGCATTGCCTGAATGAACAATGAAAATGGGGTGCGTTTGATGACTTTCATGTGACAGTCTTTGAGCTTCATTTGTTTGAGTTCACTTGGTAGAGAAGCAATTCGGCATTTGAAACCTGCATATATTTTTTTTGACCATTGTTAATCATGCGTAAATAATTCTCAATTGACTTGTCAAAAAGTGATGTGGTTTTTTTGGTTATTACCTTTCGGTTCCTTTGTCATTTCTGATGTACTTGCTTCAGTTTTCCTTTTTTTATTTTTTGATTGCCGGTGTTGGTCTACAGAAACATATGAATGTATTATTGTCAACTACATGTTTAAATTAGAAACCCATCTGAGCATGATCTGTATAACAATCAACACAGAACAAATGAATCACAACTAAGACCTCTATATTATTTTATAAAATAACCATCAGCATGTGATTACATAATGTCTTGGTTTAATGCATGAACCAACACATTAGTGAGATTGGATCATTAGCACATATTAAATGACCCATCTAACCTGAACCAGCATACCATTACAGCAGGTCTAGATGACCATCAGAACATAATTAAAGAACCATGTCTGTTGAAGTTTTAAACCACTACTGTAGGCATGGTGAACCACCACTACATAAGTTATGAACCATTCAAGTATTGTATCCTAAACCGATACACATGTCATATTCAACCATCAACACATAATAAATGAACCATCTAGAATCACAATCTAAACCAATACACACGTAATAGTGAACCATCAACACATAACAAATGAACCATTTATGATGAAGCCTAAACTAATACACAGAGCTTAGTGAACCACCAGAATATAATTAATGAACCATTAGAACATAAGTGATGTATCATTTACTTTGAATCCCTTAACCTATGCATAAAGCCTACTTAACCATCAGCATCAGAATTAATGAACCATCATCATAAACCATAATACCATTAAATCTAAACCATGAATTCATTTTTCCTTACCATAATCCTCAAAATCGCTGTCCTGTTGTTGTGCTGGTTTTTCAACGTTTCTTCTCTTCGTCATATTTCTGATTATATACAATGGAAATTTGAAAACGACAATTAGATGTTAAAATATTGAAAACCACAATGGAATGCAAAATCACTCTTATTTTGGTTCGAACAAGCGTTAGTGATGGTTGCATGCAAGTCTATTTCAAAATCATTTCATCATTGGTGAGAATCAACTATATCTATCAATTTTTTCAACAGTGATGGTTTCGGAAACCGCAAAATCATTTTGGTTTGTGTGTTTTCAAAAAAATATCCGATCATTCAGACAAAATGACGAACCACCACTGTAGGCATGGTGAACCACCACTACTGTAGGCATGGTGAACTCAAATTGTAATGTGAATTTTACCTTTTTGCTGTTGATATCGACGGAGATTAATGGTGGTTTTTGCACGGTGCTTCAGTTCCTTATCGGTGCTGGTTTCGCGTTGATTAGTAGCTTTCTCTTCTCGGAGATTTAGGGTTCCGGTTTCTGGTGGCAGAGATCGTGGGAAGTGAGAAGCGCAGTAATGGGAAGTGGATAGGCGCGAGTAATTGAAGTAATTGTTTGAATAATAACTGCAGCTAAAAATTCCCTATTTATATGGGTGGTTTTTTTGTCCATCCACTTGTAATTTGGGGCCGGATGATAACAAGTTTATTTGGTGGTTTTTGTTGCCCAATATTTGGTCATAATGGACCGGCCCGTCTTTTCCCCAAAATAACATAATTAAATACAATAGTAAATGATAAATAATACTATTTCCATCTCAATAAATATGTGTCGTTTTGACTGAAATTGTGATAACTTTTTAATCAAAACATAACATATTTATTGGGACAGGGGAATAGTAATTAATATAATACTTCATTCATCCACCAAAATAGTTTACGTTTTGTCATTTTGGGACGTCCATAAAAATGGTTTTCATTTAAAACTTTCCATTTATAGTAAATGGATCCTACCACTAACTACATAATCCAGTTTAAAACAATATATCAAGTGGTAGTCAAAGTCCACTAACTACACATTTTTATTAAAGTCAACACACATTATTAAAACTCGTGTCATGTCAAAATATCAGTCATTTTTATGGATGGAGTGAGTATTATTTAAATTATAATTATTTCCTGTTATATACTTTATTATTATTATTATTTATAATTATTTAATTTTTTGTCTTTCTTCCTACCTTCTATTTAGAGGTGATAATGAGCGAATCTAAACCGAATTTTTCTATACCCAGACTCAATCCGTGATTTTACTAAAAGGTCTAAGCCCGTCACTGACCCGATTGGGACTGAAATTCTAGCCCAAGTCCAGAACCATGTGGGTTGGGCAGTTTTGTATGAGGCCTCCAATTTTTATTTTTTTTTATTTTTTAATTTTCAATAGATTTAAAACATAAATTAATTTATTTTAAAACTATTTATATATTTAAACATGTATTATATTTTTATTATGCATGAATTGTATGATTTTATCTTTTCCTCGTATCTAAATTATAAATTTATCATTATTTTTCTCTTTTATCTCACTCTAAGGAGGGATAATATTATTAATTCAAATTTTGAGTGATAATATTATTCATCCTTAGAGTGGGATGAAGGAGAAAAACAATGATGCATTTATAATTTAGATATGAGAGATTAATAAAAAAATATGATATTTAAAGAGTAGTTATACTTTTATCCCATATTTTCAAGAAATGCATTTATATCTCAAAGAGAACATAGTCTAATAGTAAATGTATTTACGACAATTCACACAAAAAATAACTAAAATTTAAGTAATATTATTATTTATCTTCTACTATCCTATTCGACTATTGTTTATAATTGACTTATTAATTAACCTATTTATCTAAGGTTAAACCATAACTTTTGTTTTGTAGGACACATGAGATTTTGAATTGGAAAACCTTGATGATTTGGCTTCTTCCGCGCACAAAGCATAATTCTAAATATGTTTCATAATATTTATTGTATTATTTATTAATGTATTAGGAAATTTTATGTCACAACCCGACCTCCGTCCTTCCCGGCAGAGTCCGGTTGCGCGACTAAAGGATAATTAAATGAAGGATAAATTGGAACACTGAAATCTCTGACTGAACTGAAAGTAATTTAATAACTGAGTTTAGTTCACACAATGGTTTAATTTACATAATTGGCAACTTTGCCAAACAAAAACTGATAGAACTTGCACACCGGAATAGGATCGACTGAAGTCTACGTGTATGAAGACACGTAGACACCCAAGATTTAATTTAAAGACCGACAAGCCCGCCATAGCATCTCCCATCATCATGTCTCAACCTGCACATTTATAAATACATGCAGGGCTGAGTACAAAAGTACTCAGTAGGCACATTGCCCGAAAACACATACATACAATATAATTGTCAATGCCGTAAGAGTGAAACATAGGGATTTTTGTCTTTAAAAGCACCTACGTTCACTAAATTCGTTTGTGAAAGATCCTAAGTTCGACAGCTGTCTAATTTTCTTTAGTATACTGGCCATATCTGTAATTTGATGATTTATGGTACCGAGAAGGTGGCCACCTTCTACGGATACCGAACCGGCCAACCCGATCGATGACTCACGGTCCACTATAACCGGTCAACAATTTTGATGACTCCCAGTTATTTTGTGCACAGTTAGTTCGAGTAGGTTACACCTCCTACTGGAATCCGAATTCGATTTAAATTCTTCGGATCCTTAAACCAGGAATCCAGGATCCTTACACCAGGTACCCTTAATCAGATAGGCATTGATACAAAACATAAATCATTTCGGCAAGACAATACTTTGAAACATATTTTCCTAATTTGAAATCATTTCGAATGCAACATAAATAGCATACATGCACACATAATTTTATTTGTAATAGAAAGCCTACTTGGATAACTTCGATTTGTATTTGCTTTGGTCACGAAATGCGAGGTTGATCTCTCGTAAGAACCTTTAGAAAAGTTCGTATAAGTTAAAATGCCCTTAGTGCATTTGAAATATTTAATCGTAAGAATATATTATTCTCGGTTCTTGTTTCGTCTCGTT
>JAPKLX010000110.1:852305-905902 GCA_026898415.1 Leonotis leonurus | reverse complement strand
TTTATTAATCTTATAGATTAATATAATCCCGTTGGAATCAAGATTGGACTTTGACATCAATAAATCCTCTCCTAGTATAGCCCATAAAATAATTATGTTGAGTTTCATTTTCCAATTAAACTAGCCCAACATACCTCAATTAACTGTGGCCCGTTATCTTAATATTTTCGGCCCAGGCGAATACAATGCACAGCCCAATTTCTATTTTAATCTTAGTTCATAAATTTCAGTTTTTCGGCCCGTTCAAGAAGTGAACATTCGGCCCATAATTTCCTATTTATCGACCCAATGAATTAATTTTTAGCCCATCAGAATAAATTCCTTATACCCATTTCTTTTATTTTCCTACCCCCAATACCCACAACAAGCCTACTAATATCTACCATTAACCCTAAACCTAACATAAGCTTAATCCCTAACCTAATCAAGTCTTCTCTTTACACAGCCGACATAACCCTTCTCTCATTCTCACATTTCTCTCTTCTCTCTCTCTGTTTCCTTTCCTCTCCTTAGCTCTCTCTCTTCTCCGGACGACAGGCTCTCGCCGGAGCTCGCCTCGAATCCTTCTTCCTTTCCTCGAGTCCTCTCTCTCTGTCTCTATTCTCTCTCGTTCTCCACTCGCGGCTGCTCCCGGTGGGTAAGCTCATCGGAGCACATCCTCATTGAGGAAGGTACGATTTTTCTTTATTTTTCTAGCTTCGATTTTAAATTCTGCAACTACATACCTCCAATTTTAATTATGGTTTGAACCCTAGTCTTTTAAATTTCAGTTTCTAAATTTCAGATTCTCTACACTCTCGATCTCTCCTGCTTCCTTTCGGTTTTCCTTGTCTCCGGCCGCCGTCGACCTCAAGGTATAACTTCCTCCCCTTCTTATCTCTTCTAATTTATTTCTGATTTTTGGTCTTAGTTTCAATTTCATAATCTGTTGCTACTTGCATGTTCAAACTCTTTCTAATTGTTGTTTTTAGAAAATTAATACGTTATGTCTCGAATTAGGGATTCAAAATCTGAATTTCTTATATTTTAATAAGTTCATGTTTTATAATATTAATCTGAGATGTGTCCCTGTTTTAGAAGTGGTTGATTTACAGCACCCTGTATTTATTTTCAGTCCTGTGTTATCTGGTGAAGAATGGCTATTTTCTGATTTCCATGTTCTATTCTAATAGTCTATGGTTTGGTTACATACTAAGTTCATCATGTTCTTTTGGCTGAGTACTAAAACAGGTCCCTAGTTATATATTTTCCAGCTGTTCAAATTCTGGTTTCTAGTCTTTTCATACACTGAGGTAAAATTTTGCAATTAAGCGTGTGAGTGAAAACATGGAGTCTATGTATTGTTTTTGGGCTGCATATTGAAGGGTAGAACTTTGAACACTGAAGGGTAGAGGTTGAGACTCTTTACTTAGGCTTGTGGTTTGGTGTTTTTATTCATGGCTGCCTTCTAGAAGTTGAACTGAATAACATGATATCCTGCTCCCTAAATCTGGTTAGGAGGTAGTTTGATCCTGATGAGGTTTTCTGTTAAGTTTCCTTTAGTGTTTTTGAGGTGTAGTTCTGGCGTAGAGTACTAGAGTTCTTGTAACCTTATGTTGACCTTTCTGGAGCGGTAAGATAGAACAAAACATAGCAGGATTTCTGACTTCAAATCTGATTTATAAGTTCAAAATTAAACCTCTAGTGTTCTTTCTTGTTAAGTGAAATATTTCTGTTTTTAAGAGCCTTAAGTGGAGATAGGGAGGGAATTTATGAATTATATCTAAAGAAGCATTTGCATAAGTATTGAATGCTAAAGTTTTAACTCTTTACCTCAGCAGCAACTGCTTCTCTTTGCCTTTGAATATCTGTCTCAGTCTAGAAAATATGTGAATGGCTGTGGTATTGTAATTGCTTAAGGGGTGTTCTCTTATATAGTGTTTTGTGTGTAGTATTAGTACTCCCCTAATCCACTTGAATACTCTATGTTTTGCAGGGATAGGAGCATGGGGCAGCAGTTCTGCCTCCCTTTCTCCCTTTCATTTCAGCCGACTCAAAAACTGTTCCAGCTTTGACTCTTGCCCTTACTCTCATTGGTTTGATTTGGGGCAGTTTGTGTAGATTCTGGTTTGTGTAGCAGTGCAGTTCCTGCCTTTCCTTCCCTAGGCAGCCGTCCAAATCCCTTTTTAGAGATTTTGAGTTCTTTGATAATACCCCTTTTTGACTTTTACTTGCTTTACCATAAAGTTGTTGATGTATACTATTTTCAGAAGTCTTCTATTGGTCTATACTAAATTTTACTGCAGCTTTATCAATCTCCTTTATACTTTTGGGGCTATAAGGTGGGCACATGTAATATCTTTTTGTAGAAGGCTGCATTATTACTCTACCTTATATCATTGTAACTTATCATTGTAACTTAACTTGTATTGGTTATCAATTTATTCACTTGTAAGATAATGTAAGATAATCTCAAGTTGTAAGATTTGATGAGACATTATCCTATCTCCTTTCTTTATTACAACGTGTAGTAGCTCTATAGGATTTCTATCTTTATTTCATTTCTTGTTTATTTATTCCATATCATCTATACTCATATATATATAGGTATTTATTATACAACATCCTATCTTATACCTTTATTATAATTTCTTTAAAGATTATAGGATGGTAATCATGCAATCTCATCTAAAATAATTAAAGATAGTGTTTTAACACTACTTGATAAACCTCACTTATCCCAACTTTCATTGAGCTCTTATCTTCTTATGTTCTTATCATAGTATCTTAAAGATTTAATATTAATAATAATAACACTAATATAACCATAAGCCTTTTGAGTTAATTAAATGGTAAGCTCTCCTAATATTAAATACTTAACACCTTGATTTCATCTTAAGCTCTCATTTATGATGAGATTTAAATTGAAACAATTCAATTTAGACAATAAAGGAGTTAACATTATCAACTTGATAATTGATAGTTGATTCACAAGCGTAATTTAAATAAATTACGGAATATCTAATACGAGATGGTTCTAATAAAAATGAGGGGCATTACATCCTTTCCCTCTTAACAAAATTTCGTCCCGAAATTTGTACTTCCTCATTAAAATAATTCGGGGTATTACAACACATCTCTATTAAAGTCAAAGCCAGTTATTAAAACTCGTGTCCGGTCAAATTGTAAATCAATTTGGTGGACAGAGGGAGTAATAAATTAAGTATACTTTTATTAATTATTTATTGCAACTTATAATATATTTAAAATCAAAGAGACATAGTCAAATGATTATATAAAATACTTATATTTTTAAAATATATTTTTGGATTATGATTTTCTTTATTTTATTGTAATTAGTTATATAATTATTTAAATTAATATGTTAGTTTTAGAAAATAATTTAGTAGACTTATATCATAACTATTTAATTATGTAACAAAAGATATGTCTAATTCAATTTTTTCAATTATCCATAAAACTCACATATTGTGTAATTTGTCACCAATATTTATTAACTACAATTCATAAATAAACTATTGTATTATAATTAAAATTGAATATATATATATATAATATATTATATTATATTATATTATATTATATTATATTATATATATATATATTTAGATGAAAACAACAGAATATACCAAATTTTATACTCCCTCTGTCCCGCTAAAAGCGGCCACAAAGGGATTGGCACGGAGATTAAGAAACTAAAGTGTTGTGTGTGAATAAAGTAAGAGAGATGTAGTTTAAAGGTAAAAACTTTTCCTTTTTAGGAAAGTGGCCACTTTTAGTGGGACGGCCTAAAAAGGAAACATGGCCATTTTTAGCGGGACGGAGGGAGTAGTATATATTGTGGAACGGTATGACGGTATACCTCGGTATTTAAAAAATGTATACTTTTACCTTACCGTAAAGTTCGGTACGGTATCATACCTTATCAAAAATTTCAGTATACTCTATATTCGGTATTTTTCGGTACGGTAAGTACGGTATACCGTTATTTCGGTAAATTTTGATAGTCCTATCCATGAATATATAACATGTTCACTTACAAAAATTTATGAACTATTCAAAATTCGGCTTGATAAAAGTTCGTTCAATATTTTTTCGTTAACTAAATGAATCAAACTAGAGTTTCGAACTAAGCTTAAATTATTTTTTAAGCTAAAGTCGATTCTAATGGTATTTGATTTAGAAGGTTCGTGAACAAGTCTCAATATAATCTTAACGAGCCGAACTGAATAGTTCGCAAACATTATTAACGAGGATGTTCATAAACTTAAAAAACGCGTTGAGATTCGAATAGTTCGCGAACTCTATATATAAATTATTTCACAAACAACTCAAATTAGTATAAAAATATACATATTAAATCAAATAATTTAATAAATTATAAGCTTTTTAACAAGCTTGAACTTGAAATATAGTTAAGGAACTCAAGTTGTGTTCGAGTCTGGTTCGAATTCTCTAATAAATCGAATAAAAAAAAACTGAACTCAAGGTCGATATTTTATTTATCAAACTGAATTTGAGTTTGGTTTTGAAATCTCGAAATGAACTCGATCTACACTTGAGCGTTTTAATTTTTAAATGAACCGACCTCGAGTATGATAGTATTTGATTCAACTCAATATAATTATAATCTTAAGTCTTATATAGGAACTAATGCTTGGTAACCGGTGTCTTGAAGCGGACGAAGCATCGGGGTATTTATAGGGCTCTCTAAAAAATATAGTCGTTCTGAGATAGAGATCCTTTTTAATTCTTCCCGTTGGAGTTATTGTCCTTTTGCCATTTTTTGTGTCTGCAACAAGATCGTGTTTCACCTACGGAGATCTTTTTCGAAAATGGTAATGCTATAGCATAACTTGGAACTCAGTCGGTACTTCAGTAAGGACTTTAGTGCAGCAATTCAGATGGTAACTTCAACTTCAGTGGCAGGAGACTTGCTTCAATGGCTTCAATCTTAAAAACTTCAGGCCATCATTTCAGTGGAAGACCTTCAGTTTTGGTACAGAAACTGAATTCTTGAGAGAACTTCAGTTGTTGAGTTTGAATCTTCAGTCTTGACTTCAGTTGTAGATGTAAATTAGAACTCCTTAACAAGTGAGTCCTTAAATAAGACTAAGATTTCAGTTTTGGAATTAATACATCTTTGAGAGGGGGTTTTGAAATCTGAATCAAAACCCAGCTTATAAATATTTCGCAGCACATACATATATTAAGTTTAATAAAACTGAATACCACATTTTGATTTTTATGATTCAATACAATTTATATAATTCATACCAAAAATATAAAAAATAATTTAAAGTATAAAAAATATAGAAATGACTAAAGTTTAATTATTATTATGTTGGTGGCTATTATTTGTTTTTAATAATTTTATAATTACTTTGTATATATATTCACTCTAAATATAATACTTTTAACGTATTATTATAATTACCACTATAGAAATGTAATTTAAGAAGAGAAAACAGGTTATATGTCACGCCCGCTTTCTACTAATTCTAGTAAAACCGGGTAAACGTGACTAATGAAAGGATTAAGTAGCAAAGTGAAATAGAATAAGGGAAAACTTGATGTTTTTCTCATAACATAAATTGAAGGTTCATTGTACGAGATCGATGATTCTAGAGTCATGAGCTCTTTACATAACACACAAATTTAAAGAAATAAATTCTCGAGTCTATTACATGTCTTCTAGCAGCGGAATGTAGGATCGTAAACTAAAGTCCTACGTGTATGAAGACACGTAGAACCCCCAAGAGCCTGCTACTATGAGATACGACAAAAGCTCGACACAGCACCCACGTTATCTTCATTCTTAACCTGCACGTTTAGAAACACATGCAGGGCTGAGTACAAGTTTGTACTCAGTAGACACTTGCCAAAATCGCACACTTACAAGTATAATTGTCAAGCCATTCAAGTGAATCATAGGGGTTTTGTCTCTAAAGCACCTATGTTCACAAAATAGTTCTTTAGAAAGTTCTAGTTTGACTGCAGTCCTAATTCTTTGTATTCAACCATATCTGAAGTTTCTATGTGCCGGGGAAGTGGCCACTTCCCACAGACACTTGACCGGTCAACCTTTCGCTGACTCACGGTCCATTGTGTACACTAGTTCGAGTGGAGACGCTAACCCACTAGAACCCGAATTCGATTATAAATACATAACAGATAGGCATCATACATAAAGCGAAAACATTTATGGCATGACAGTGCTTTTGAAAATATCTCGTCTCATTTTGAAAACATACACACATATTTTTAGAGAGTGAGAAAAGCCTACTTGATTGGTCTTGAGTGATGATTGCTTCGTTCCTGAACTGTAGTTCCGACCTTTCGCCGCAACCTTTAAATAGATCTCGGGTGAGATTCATTTATCAAGTATATTTAATACTTCTAAGTGTAAGAAGTTACTATCCTTGGTTAACCTGAGAATTTATTCTCGGTTCTTAAAGAAACTTGACTATTATACGAGTCTCGAAATTTTATTTCTAGAGGGGTCATTTGGTGGTTTCTAAATCACTCTATGATTTGGGAACTTACTTTACTCAACAAATGTTTATTGAGTAATATGACTAAAGGTATTTCTAATTTAGTACCTCGATGCTTATATCGAGATAAATACTTCCAAATTAAGCTAACAAAATTTAATTGCCGCACTATAAGTGTGATTTTAATCATTTCTAATGATTAAATTCCAATTAATTATTTAAGCTCTAATTAATCAATTAAATTCTAGTTACTCATCTAAATTCTAATTAATCACTTAAATTCCAATTTAGAAATTGGTTGCTAATTAATAAATTAAATCTCTTTTCTTAACTTTAACATTATGTTCTTGGGCTTGACCCAATCAATTTAAAGTCTTGGTTTGATAGAATGCTAATTAGTCCATTAATAGTTTACTAAGTTCATCCTTTAATTTATTCAGTCCACTAAAATAAATAGTTAGGCCCATAATTAATTTAATTAAGTGAGCTAATTAATCAAACAGTCAGGCCCATGTAGATTTACTTATTTTTCGGCCCAGTCATTATCATCAGGCTGCCCAAGTGAAAATTTTCGGTCCGTAAAGATTTGTTTCCCTATCTCAGAGTTTTAATTTGGTCGGCCCATTGGAGTTTTAAATATTCGGCCCGTTAACCCGGCCCAGATTCTACCCTTCCAACCCAAGTTTTTAACCTACCCTGCTCTTATTTTATTTCTTTCCACAGAGACCTCTGTCTCTCTCTCCCTCTCCGCCGCGCGACTTCACCGTCCGTTCGCCGTTATTTCTTCCTTCTCGGCGCTGGGAGCGGTAACCAGCAGTGGACTCTGCTTTCGTGCGCCTACTATAGCGACCCTTAGAACCCTGCGTCGTCGTCTCTGCCACGCCACAGCATCACTATCTCTTCCTTCAGCAGTCCTCCGCTCCAGGTAACTCTTCCCTTTTCCTCCACAATTTCAGTTTGCATGTTCTAGTTTCCATGAATTTTGTCTGGTTCCATTACTGCAATTCTTTTCTTTGTTGGTTTGTTAAGTTGGGTTAACGTTTTAAATCATTGGTATTAATTGGTTTCATCTCTGTTTCTGAGGTTGGAGGAATTGGAAATGGTGGTTTGAATTCAACTCCAGTGGTGTTTCGGCGGTGGGGAAACAACCGTGGGTATGCTTCTTTATGAAGTTCTGTAATTTAAGAATTCAATTCCAGTAGGTTGGAACCAGTTTTTTTTTATTTCTATTATTACTTTAATTGGTGGATTTAGTTGTTCCATTGTCAGGGGTGGTTTTGGCTTGGATTGTAGTTGGGTTGGGAGTGGCTCGCTTATGGAGCCGGGAAAGTAGTTCTTTGGCCTCAGGTAAGTCTTCTATTCGTCCTTCTTGAAAATTTCAAGAGTTGAGATGCTATAGGTGTTTATTTGCTTATTAGTTCGGTAGGCGTGTGTGTTTTATTAAAGTTCTGTGAGGACCAGCTCGTTCCTCTTCATGAACAGTTCTTCCAGTTGTATATCAGGGTCTAGGTGTTTGATTTACTAAATTTTGAGCATGCTTTAATATTCTGGTCTTTATGTTAGTGACTGCGTTTGATTTCCCAAATTTTTTTTTTGTAATATTATTACAGTTTTCCTTAAGTTTGATAGGAAGGAAAGTTTCTTTTTCATTGAATAAATGCTAGACCTAATAAGTTCTGTCCAGGCAGTGGTTTAGCATGCATGTGTTGAGTTCTAAGTTAGGCAGTGACTCATTAACGTGCTATGTTCTCCCTAAGCCTAAGTGCTAAGAATATACAGTCTGCTAGTTGTGGTTGAATTTGAAGACAAGCATGAATTTCTATATGTCACTGTGTTCTAAGAGGCATGCATATATCCACTAACCGGGGTAAGCATAAATTCTTATATGTAAGTGAGTTCCAACAGTTGTGCATGTAACATCTATAGCTTTGTAGCAGTTTGTTTACCTTAATGGACTGCTTGGTTGGTTTGAAATCTGGATAGAGCTTTCTCCAACTTGTGTTTCTCTTAAGTGTTCTAATTTCTGAGTATTGATGTGAGAAGTGTAAAGCTGTCTAAGAGTTGTAAGTTGGGTATTTATAGGAGAAATTTGTGCATGAGATCTGTAGACATCCTACACTTAATTGACTTGCATTGTATCACCTTTCGTTTCTTTTCCTTTCTCTTTTTTTTGTCCTCATGTTGCAGGTTTCTTCTAGGATTGCAGTCTGAAAAAAGCCACTGCCCTGGGTTCCTGTCCCACCTTTCTTCGGCCAAGATTAGAAGCAGTAGCTTCCTCTCCCCTGCTCCTTCTTTTCAGCTATGTTGGAGACAAAGGTATAAGGTTTCCTAATATGGTTCAACACCTTTCATGCCAGTATGTGTATCCTTGTTTTGTTCCATACTAATTCTGGAAATCCCCCTTACTTTTGTTTTGTTTTGCAGCTCCAAGGCTGTCCTTATGATGGGTGTTGGGAAGAGGAAGTCAGGCTGTGGAAGAGAGACAGTCTTGGGAAGGGAAGGCAGCTGCTCTTCGGCTCCTTTCTTTCCTAATTTGTTAACTCTCTATTTCTTTTGTACTCTACTTACTATACTGGTTTTAGATAGAAGGGTAGGAAGGGTTCATCTTATTTGTCTTCTGTGGGATCTTTTTTTTTTGAGGGAACCTTGTAATATATAACTTTTAGCAGAGTTTAAGCCTGTTTTTGCCGTAAGAATAGTTGCTTTTCTGTAAAGGGACGACTGCTTGTGTACTTGTTTTGAGATGTGGGTATATACATATAATATTTGTCCTGTAGTTTGTGTTTTGAGGTGGTAGTAGTTATGTGGTTTTAGTGGGGCTTGAAATGGGTATACACTTTCATACACATATACATATAATTTATTGGTTACAAGAGACGCAAAATGAATTTCTCACACCATCTTTGTGAGATACTAAGGATAAATTGAATTGAATTTATATATAGCTATCTATATCTACACTAATTTACTAATGCTTATTGGTTCTTTGATTAATAAAATCATTAGTAATGATTCTATTAACTAATAACCTCCATTCTAGATGATGATTTTATTACCCAACATTTTTACTAATGGGTTCCCCAAACAATTATTCATAACTGTTGACGATACAAGTGTCATATATTTCTATAAATCAACATCTCCTTTAATAACATTCATTCATTAAGAAGAATTAATTACTACTAGTGGTTCGCGTAATAATAAATTTTGGAACTCTTATTTTCGTCATTGAAAATAAAACTAAAGTGTGGTAAATTCACTACTTATGTCGGGATATAAAAATACGGGGTATTACATTATAACTTATAATAGTCATTTACAAATAATAAATTTAAAAGTTGGTTAAGAAAATAAAAACTTAAAATGTTAACCATATTTTAAGTTAAATAGCATAAATAACATTAATGATGGTGGGGCGTGTCAAATTGGTTTATAAAGGATATTTTTGAATAAAATGATTAATATTTAATTTATTATTTTTATATTGATGAATATTTTTTAATTTTATTATATAGAAATGATTAGTATAGAAATTAAGTAATTTAAAAATTAAAAAAAAAATCAGAAAATAGTATGTACAAAATTAATTTATATTACTTTTATCTAATCACAAAGTAAACACTCTCTAAATAGAAAACAAAGTGATGTCCATCTCCATGCATGTAAGAAATAAAAGAGAATTAAAGTACATTAATCTGGGGTACATGAGAAATGTTTATGCGTGGAGGCAGATTGTGAGTTTCCAGATTCCAGCAATCACAGATTTGGAGTTCCTTGAGACGCGGCATTCCACCTTCTTCAATGTGGATTTTTCTCAGATGCAGCATCGATTGGATGGAGAATACTCGGAGGCATGGGAAAGCATTAGGCGATACTGCTATCCTGTTCGTAAGGTAATTATTATTAATTGGGCATCGTAATAACGCGAGGTACTCTAGATGGGGTAAAGACCCTAGCTCCTTCAACTCAACATCGTCAGTATCATTTAGTAGACAATTGTCCAATATGAGATGAGAAAGCTTTGGAGGAAACATAGTCGCAGGCATAGTAGATATGGGCAAAAAATAAAGTCTACTCACTATAAGTGTAGTGAGACTGCTGAGATGACCAGGAATGACTTGTACCAACGGTAAGTCATGAGCACGATGGAAGACTAGGTGCAGTTTCTCGAGATTCGTCATCTTCTCCCACGACCCTCTCCACCTACTTGACTCATCATCGCTCCAATATCGATCTAGGTTTATTCCCAATTCACGAAGATGACAATTACCCGTTATTGCCGAAATGTAGTCCAACCAATCACCTATATCGATTACTTTCAAAGTCTCGAGACTTGTACAATTCCCTATTCTTAAAGTACTTCTGCGTAGCACGTCCAAGTGACGCAATGTTTCTATTTCTATTGCAACGTCGTTCTCGGACATATATACAATCGCATTCTCCACTGTTAGAACCTCGAGCTTCTTAAGCTTATTCAACCAAGTCGGGAGCTGCAGCCTATAATGATGACTTCTCTTTACTATTCTCAAAATTTTCAATCCAATCAATAACCCGAGAGAGTCCGGCAATGTTGGAAACGCAAAGCCCTCAAGGTGCAGTGTTTGCAGGAGTTTGAAGCTATTCCAGAAATCAGTTGAAGCACTAGTCACATAATTACTCACATAATTATCGACGTTGAGTAGGAAAAGAGAGCGAATTCTCTTATTTTCATTTTCTGAAACATTCACCAGATTATTGCCGTAAACAACACGATGGCGAGCTTTGTAGGGAGTTGCAGTTGCGGAAGAAGATCCAGCAGCCTCCTTTCCCTTTACCACTTCCAAACTCATTTCCTCCTTTGCCTTTCGTAAGCATACTTCCCGTACAAGATCATGGATTTCACAGCTTTCCACTTCATCATCGAAGCTTATATCCTTAATTTGAATCAAGCTTCGATTGATCAGCTCATTTAAATAACCTCTAGCTATCTTATGAGCTGCTCTTTTTTCATCATGTGGGATCAAGCATTGTGAAACCCACATATGTTCCAACCATTTAACGGGAATAGTAGCATCTTCCTTGAAAAAGGCTAAGCACAAGAAGCATGATTTCAAATGAGGAGATAAATTCTGATAACTCAACTCCAAAATTGCTGATACGCTACTTTCTTCACTTCCCAGCTGGTGAAGAACTTCTTCCCATTGTCCACTCGTTTGTTTTCCCACGAGTAGGCCTCCTACCACACTTATTGCAAGTGGTAGACCACCGCATTTTTTAAGGATTTGTGCCAATATTACGCTATCCATTCCATAAGTGTCGCAAATATTTGCCCTCTTTAAAAGTAATTCCTTGCTCTTCACATCGTCCAGACCCTCCATCTTGTGCAGATATTGATCATTGTTCGTTCGAATGTCGCTGCGACTTGTAATCAGTAACCTGCTTCCTTTATCTGTCATACTAGTACAATTATAATTTGTCTAAAATTTTAAACAATAATGTTCATACACACAATCACTTAACATTTTATTAAAGTTCCTCGCGTCCCAAAATATCATACAGTGTTAGTACGAAAATAAATTTCAACTCAACACTATATATACACACACTGTTAGTAATTCGAATGGATAAACTTGAGTTCAATATTTATTCTAAGTGAAATTAATAAATATTTATAATAGAACTGATCTTTATTGCATTTACATAGAATAATTAATTGAGGGACAATTTAATTTAAATTAATTAAGTTTAGAGGTTGGTCCAGTCAATTAATTAAATTCAATTGTGCCCAAAATGAGACTTGAAAATTAATTTAATCTAATTATGGATTTGTCCAAGTCTATATTAATTTAAGAAATAATTTGAATTTAAATTTAAATTATGGTTGTAATGCAAGTGATAAAGAGAGAATTAAAGTCTTTATTTTAGAAAAGTATAACTAAAAAACGTGATACTTTATTTTAAAGTGATAATTTAAAAAATCATTGCAATTAAATTAGATAAATGACCAACCCGTCTGAGTGGCCAAAAATATTTATTATTAAAAGATAGCTATTAAATAGGCCAATATTTTGTTTAAAAGTGGTATACTATAACACTTAATTACAAATAAATATTATATAAAGAAATGGCTGATTAAAATAGTTAATGACAAATCATTATATATAATCAATGTTATATATGAAAAGGTATCATCTAGTTAGTAATGTCAAAATAACGCATGATAAATCATTATAAATAAGTATCCAAAGCATATCGTAAATAAAGTCAAGATAACTTTTTCATTAAAATTGATGTTTGAAGTTATAAGTTACAGTTATTAAATAAAAGAATAATTAAATATTTTGTCTCAAAATATAAATGTAAAATAAATAATAGTTAATAATTTATTTTTAAATTCTTCATTATAGCAAACAAAAGGTAAACGTATTTTATTTCAAAATGATAGAATCTAACTAATCTTTGCAAATATGTGGTTACATAACTAATCACTGATATGCAAATAAGTGGTACATAAGTAATCACTTTGGTGGAAGTAAATGTTAGACGAAGACTCGTTTCGTATATAATTTAAATTATATTATAATTTAGAAGTATAATTTGACAAATTATTGGAAATGAATATATTTTTTAGTGAATAATTTTTTGTTATTTTTCTGTCTATAAATTATTTCG
Source organism: Leonotis leonurus (assembly GCA_026898415.1). NCBI lineage: Eukaryota > Viridiplantae > Streptophyta > Magnoliopsida > Lamiales > Lamiaceae > Leonotis > Leonotis leonurus. The sequence goes on along the minus strand of JAPKLX010000110.1, from coordinate 892,757 downwards.
GGTGGAAAAATACATATTATATTAATGATTATCATATAAGTTCTTAATTCTATGAATTCGTGTTGATTAGATTTAAAGATTTTATATTTTAGTATCCGTTCTCGTTCTAAACTAACTGCATACTAATATTTGGTAATATGATCATTATTTGATCAAATTATTTATTTGACCAAATGAATTAATAAACTTTTTCGGATAAAATTATATATTTAATAAATTTTAATAATTAATGTTTTATTTATAAATGATTATCTCAATGGTTCAAAATATGGAGGGATCTCATTTGTTTGAAAAATAAATACTATACATGATATTTATCATATAATTTCTTAATTCTATAAATTCTTGTGATTTCTATTAAAAAAAATATATATTTTAGTAACTATTCTCGTTCTAAACTCATACACTAATATTATTAAATTTATGAAAAATGAATATTAACATTTTTAACCGGTCGTAATAAGAGTCCAAACATTACAAAATAAATATTAATATTAAAAAATTAGAGTATAAATAATAAAATATTTATAATAAAATTTTAAGTACAAAGCTAAAAAGTATACACTCTAAGAAATTCATTTTGAATATGTACAAGTGTACGTGTCTTATATTCTCTATCATTTTTTCACGAACTATTTGTTTTTGTTAATTATTGAGTTGTTGAATATAATTTTATTTTATTGATAAATTTAATTAAATATATATCAATATAAAATAGGATATTATTAAGTTGAGTTTATTTAATATTCATACAATGAGCTCAAGCTCTGAACCTCCGTTCTTTTATGGGGTCCTATCGGGATTGGTCCCCTCCCATCTGAATCCCCAGGGGAAAGAGAAAAGAAGAAATAAAAGATTTTTTTTATTAGAAGAGCCTTATCTTGTATTGAAAGGTTTTTTGTGCTACACACCACGTTGAGAAAGACTAACCGTAACGGAAATTCCATTTAAATATTCATATTAATTACCTCAAATTAATGTGACATATATATCTATTAATATATAAAAACAAAGTTTTAACGGTAACTTTTTATCGCCAATTTTTCTAAACAGCAATTATTTTTAAAATATTAGTTAAAGTATTTTTTTTTTCTTTCCTCTTTTATTATATATTTGTTAAATTCTTTCAATTTTGTTATCGTAAACATATGCAATATGGGTCTTAAATTAAAGATCTCGACAAGAACTTTAATTTGATATATGATATGCAATAAACATATTTTTAATATAAAAAATATAATCATATAACTTTTTTTTAGTATATACTTATTGAAAATATAAAAAATAATTCTTTAAACTCTTAACTAAAAATAAATTTTGATTCTTAAATTATTTATATTAATTACACCTTAAAAAAATATTACATCTATTATTTAAAATATTTATTTCCTTAAAATATGAAATTTATTATTTTTTAAATATGAACAATGTAATTATTACTACTAAATTTGTTATTATTGAGTATCTACGAAAAATATTACATCTATTATTAAAAATGTGCCCACCGCGGGCGGTGGAGCGCTACTATGAGTATCTATCAATTATGTATTCTCTCACAATATACTTTTAATAAACATAACAAATATTAATTATTTATTAATATAATATTGTATTAATAATGTAAAAACTATGAGATTTAAGATAAATATAAATGGTGAATGAATGTGATGTCACATAAACTTAGAATTAAGGAAGTGACTCAAATATATAATGATTCTATATTATATATAAGGTACATGCTTGATAAGATAACACCAAATGAAAAGTAATTTAAGAAGAGAAATAAAATAAATATATTAGCATGCGAATGGGATCATCTATTATCTAACCATATAATATTTCTATTGTATTAATAAGATCATCATGAGACGTGACATGTTTAGGATTTACGATTAAGATGTATGCAAGGAAAGTATATATTACTCCGTATAACTTAAGCAATTAATTATATTTTTTTAGTATATACCATTAGGAAATAGAAAATGGGGATTGATTAGTACGAGGTATGAGTGTACCTTGTTGCTTTGGGAAAGCAGTGATGAGATACTCCAAATGTTCCTTCTCCCATACATCATCGAGTACGATGAAATATGACTTCCCCTTCAATTGCTCATGAAGCATTTGTGTAAGCTTCCTTTGAAGGTATTTCCCATCTTTCATCGTATCCTCCAATCTCTTAAATTCCTCGACTGCCTTCTTCTTCTCATCTTCCGACTTTTGCAGCTCGAATATGAGCTGCTTGATGGTCTCCTGCGGTGTAAATTCACTCGACACCACAACCCACACACGACACTCGAACCGATCCGTGACGTGAGGGTGGTTGTATATTTCCCTTGCAAGTGTTGATTTTCCAATCCCACCGTCGCCGTACAAAAGCCCAATCCGGAGTTCATTCCTGATCTCATCATCCGTAACAAATTCCTGCAGCACCTTCTCCACATCATCTTCCATGCCCACCAGGTGTTCGCCTTTTTGCCAGGGTTCCAACTGCCGCAGCTGTTCAACTTCAAATTGCAGTGGCGACTTCGATGCCGCTCCGAGTTCCTTAATCTCGTATCTTACACGCCTTTTGTCGATGTCATCAAGCCTGGCTCGGATCCACTTGATCTCGTTCCCCAATATATGGCGGTTATACATATTACATGGGTAGCAAAAGATGCATCCCAGACTGCACTCGATTATCTCTACCTCCAAAACATACATTTCGATGACATCTGCAGCATCGTAAGCCACCTCTCTGATATCCCTGATCCATGTGCGAACATTCGAATTTTGAGCTTTCTTGTTGTTGGCGTCTTTGAGGAAGGATTGAATCCCGTTGAGTTCGCCTATCAGCAACCGGACCTGCCCACTAACATCTCTCAGGAATTCCGCCTCCTTATTTAACAGATTGCCCAGCTGAGATACCGTAGTTGAGATCACCGCCGATGCCACATCCATGGATATATCTCTATAAACACTCATTGTATGTGTATTGCTTCGAATTCTTGGAATTGAAAAAGTGATGGTGCCAATGGCAGCAATTAACTTTCTTATATTGATATCAGAATATTTGGTAATTAATTAATGTAGGGGTTAGTATATAATTACAAACGCAGTTTCTTTCATCCACCTGTAATTTTTTGTCTTTATCAATTATCACCAAGAGCAGTTGGCATTACAAGGTTGATTTGTAATTTTAAAAATTGGATTAACATTAAATTGCAGAGTCGCGTCATGGAGGACTCGAATTCGAGACCATGTAGCAGTTGCCGACTTGCCCTTAGGGGTATGCACCCATCAATTGATTAAATTTTCATCATTTAAAAATTAAATTGAAATAAAAAAAATTAATTGAACCGACCGTTAACTAAATAATGTTTGAATAAAAAATTGACCGATTAAAATCATTTCGGGTTTCGATCGGCTTTTTTGCACTAAATTATAATTTTTTAAGTTATACATAATTTATTTGATTGGTATTCATAAAAAAGTAATCTATAATATTTTAGATACATTTCTACATCTCGATTAGTCACTGATTATTATAGATGATGACAAATATGTACGTACCTAATTTGTAGAAATATTTTTTAATTACATTTGGTTGTTGTCAGCACTATAGCAAATCATCTTTTAAATTAATGAATATCGTCGATTTTATTATACTTTAATCTGACCTAGACTTCATTTTTTAAACTTATTATTCACAGCTAACGACCGGCGAATTGAAGTTGATACCAAATTAAATTAACTATTTCGCTATCATTTCTTAATGTATGCATATAGCTGTTTTATTCATCCTAGGTTAATGATAACAATCAGTTGCATTACTTTTCTTTTTAAATGATAATAATTATACTAAAATTAAATTATATAATCGTGTAATGAAGCATTCAAAATCAAAATTTTTGGCATCAAGCATTATCTATAGACTAGAGAAGAGGATGTGTAAAAGCATTATCTATAAAGAGGGTATGCAAGATATATATATAGTTCCAAAATATGAATAACTACAACATACATATTAAACTTGGATATTGAGCTCATTTTCCCCTAAAAATGTCTTTTTAAAGGGAGGAGATATCTCACATTTTATATTGGATCTAATTCCTCACCAATGTAAGACAAATTTAACACACTCTCTCATACGCAGCGGGGACAACCCAACACTATATGTTGATAACGATATTGGGTCGCAACCCACCATTGAATGGGGTAGGCTCTGATATCATATTAAACTTGGATATTAGACTCATTTCCTTTAAAAGGGCCTTTTTAAGGGGAGGGGATATCTCACCTTTTATATTGGATCTAGTAATCATCCAACACCAATGTGGGACAAATTTAATAATGTACAAAGTAAGTCTTATCATATGGAAAGAAATTAATGTAATCCATATATTCAGCCTAAAATCCAATCTAATCATCCTATGATTTATCTCTATCATGCCCCCGTAAGATAGATGTTCAAGAGGAGATTCCGATCTTGTCACGTAAAATTGTGAATCGATCTCGTGGAAGTGGCTTGGTGTGAGCATCTGCTAGTTGATCCTCTGATGGGACACAAGTAACACGTAGATTACTTTGTTGTACCTGCTCCCGGATGAAATGATATTCTAGAGTCACATGCTTCATCTTTGAATTAAAAACCAGGTTTTAGCACACACTTGTGGCGCCTACATTATCACAAAAGATAATCGGTTGTTCACAAGGGGAAAAACCAAGTTTGGCAAGGAGAGAAGTAATCCATTGCAAGTGAGCAGCAGTATTCTTGAATGAGTGTCGGAGCATCTTCATTTGGCAGTCCGTGGTAGTTTGGTAGAAGCGACTGCTAGTGTGGTTTCAGTTCGTAATTCCTGACAGCAGTCGACAGAATGATAGCTAAAGTAGTAGTGGTGCCGAACTTGGTCCTAGTAAAGTCGTCCATATCTCGCGGCATGTCTCCGTTCTCCTCGACCATCTTTTCAAATAATTGTGAGAGAAAGAATCCGTCGATGAACTCAAGGTCTTCTTCCCCTAGTGCGACTAAAATATCACATCTTAGGTGTACGTTGTAAATGAAGAGCGTCAAAAGATTTTTAGTATTGCAATGACCTTGCATACACAACTCTAAACGAAAACATCAAGCGTACCACAATTTAATCAAATAAAACTAAAAATAAATGCATAAATATAAAAAATAATCAATGAAATTAATCGCTGAGAGCCTTTTCCGGCAACGGCACAAAAATTTGTTTCGACTAAAATTATCTAAGTCTTCCACAATCTAACGAGATCATTTGAGTAATAATAAGTCAACTCAAATTCGAATCACAAGGAAGTCTGAGCAGGACAATTTCTCTCGTTGTTAACATAGAAAGCAAATAAATCCTAAACACTCTAAACACAGATTGGGGGAGAGATCTATAACTACGATTATAAAATAGACGGAGAATTAAAGTAAACAAATGCAAAGAAAGATACACCTTAATCTAATAAAAATATGAACAATCATAATTAAAAGACATAAAATTAAAGAAGCCATAAGAAATCGAATTGCAATTTAAAAGACAAATGAATTAACCCCCTTGCATAATAAAGAATTAAAGAAAGATTAATATATAAATCAAATTCGGTCTTAAATAAGTGTTTGAAATGATCAATTTCGCCTCTAAGAATTCTTGGAGGTGTGTAGGAAGTCTAAAACTAGGAAGAGATGTAAAATCGAGTAAAAACCGCCATCAATATATAGTTTGGCCAAGGTTTGCGACGGGTCAACGGCCGCCGACCGAGGCGGTTCCGCACTTTGCGCGCAGGCCATTGAGGCTAATCTGCGCCATCAGCGGGGGTCAGCCGTCGCTAACTAGGTAGCGGTCGTTGACTCTGGCTCGTTGTGTGTTCCTGTCAGCGACCACGTACTAGTGCGCGACTGTTGTCTTGGTCATTCTGTCTCTAGTTATTTTTTCGGTCTTTTGACGTCTACATCTAATAATTCTCAGGGTTGGGCTTAGGATCATAAAGAGAAACAACACATAACTCGAGCCCAATTTATTACAAAACATGAAGAAAATACGAGAATATCACGATGAAAACACAAGTACAAAAGAACCAAATATAGGCTAAACACATTATTAATATCAAGTTGCCTTAAGCACCAGCCACAACCAACCGCAATGCTCAATAAGAGGCGAACAATAGTATGTTTCGCTTCTGGGCTGAAGGTATAGGGAAATCAATTCCAGGGCGCTGGTGAAAGCCCTCAGCAACTAAACGAGCCGTAAAGCGTTCAATTGTATTATGCAGAAGTTGTTTGATTCAAAAAACCCAATTACATCCAATAGGAGAACGAGTTGGGTCAGGTAGAACTAGCTCCCAAGTGCCAATGCGGAGCAAGGCGTCATACTCATCACTCATGGCCTTCCGCCATTAGGGTCTTGTAAAGCATGCGAAACAGAGTGAGGTTCAGAGTCAATTTCTTTGTGCGGGTTCATATATATTGTGTGGGTTTATAGTGAGATAAGTTCTTTGTGTTATTGCTAATAATGAGGTCTCAAAAAAAAATTATTTCTTAATTTATGACGATAACATTAGTATATGCAACTGGTTATGCACTACTTTGATTCATTTTCACTTGCGAGTTTTTCGCAACCCTGTATATTAATGTTTTGAGTAGTGGTAATTGGTTTAGCATAGAAGTGCTCGATTGTTGTCGCATGGAATCGCATCTCGATAAACCTTAAGTTGATTAAATCCTCGTGATGCGTAAAAAATATTTATTATCTAAGAAACTCGTTCGGTTGGAATTTATTTCATATATAATAATTACAGTCTGAACCGGATCACTCACGAATGAATATATTAATTAATTTTGAGTTGTCAGCGAACTCAATTAATTAATGGATTTAAAAATCTTAAACGCAGAAAATAATTAATGAATAACGAAATGTTACATACATAATTTGAGTGGGCACCAGATAGTTCAATATTATCATATAGTACGGTCGATAAATACTAATATAAGATTTATATTTATTAAATTTCGTAGAGTAATTAACTTGGTCAAATTGACTTGATCAATTCATTAATTAAAGTCAAATTTTGACCGGGTCAATTAATTGAATATTTTTAACTTGATCATTATACTCCTCCACCATTAGTATAAAACAAATAAAACATGTCATTCCATCTACCAATTATTGGGGTGTTTGCTTGAACTTATAAGCTCCTCACAAATTAAGCTCTTCGAGAGCCTAAGTTATAAAAATAAGCTTTTGGAGATTATAAGTTGTTCAAAAAATAAATAGTTTTATCCCAACTTATTTCTTTATAAACTTATAAGTTACAACAAAATTACATAAATAATCTTACAATATTTTTTTATTATCATATTTACCCCCAACAAAATCACATATGAAGAGCTTATAAGCTCATTTATTTAAACACTTTGACAACTTATAAGTTTTTAAGGTATGACATCTTATAAGCTCTTGCATGAGCTTATAAACTCTGAAAATAAGCTTAGCTAAACAGTGTCACACTTTCACAGTATCACTATCAAATACTCCCCCCGACCGATTTTACTTGACATGTTTTATTATTATAAATACATTCATATGAATATAAAATGTGTCAAGTAAAGTGGGCCGCAGCGAGTATATTAAATTATTTTAATATTGCAAAGCACCTTTTAAATTAATGATCCTAGATTTTATTGTACTTTATTCTGACTTAGACTTCATTTTTAAACATTTTATTCACACCTAAGCAAATTGAAGTTGAAGTCAACCTCGGCATGCCTCGGTGGTATAATTAAGTAATATTTCTACAAATTAGGTGCATATTAGTCATCATCTATATGCATACCTTAATACTTCATCTGTTCCCAATTAAGTGTCCCAAACACTAAAATTCAATTATAAAAAAAAAACAAGTTAAATTACATTCTTTACTCCTAATCATTACATTGAAAACATAAAAAGTAAAATTACTCAAATGATTAAAAGGGTAAAAAAAAAAAAAGGAAATTTAGTGCTATTTTAATCTTGAAGTTTGAAGTGGGATACTTAATAAGGGACAAAAAAATTCTCTTATGGGACACTTATTCGGGAACGGAGGGAGTAATTGATAGCGAAATAGTTAATTTAATTTGGTATCAATTTCAATTTTCCAATCGTTAGCTGAAAAAAATAATAATTATATTTTAGAAATATATTTATTATTGTAATATCATATGTCCACATTCATTTATCTGTAACGTTGAAAATGGGGTGTTTACACCACAAGATTTACATCAATCTAGTATATAAAATTTGGGTGATTGGCGAAGAATGCCCTATTACGTAACTTAGGGATGGAGAATACCCTCTTTTGTAAATCTATACCAAAAATGTCCAAAAAGACTATTATACCCCTAATTATTTGTTAATTATTGGTTTGGAGAAAACAAAGACTTTTAAGTATATCGGCTGGAAATATTCCTCGTACCCTATACTGAATCCCTTTATAGGACAGTGGGTCTGGTCTACAACAATGCCACGTACTAAAAGTTTCGTATTCTCTAAATAAACCCTTTTGAGATATAAGTTTTAATTAATTTCAAACGACTATTTGATCAAGGTATATCAAGATGATTTCAATTAATAAGATGCTCAAAATAATTTAAGATGGGAATAAAAGACTAAAAGAAGGAAGGTGTTCATATTAAATCAAAATCTGGACGGTGAACATTGACCGGGTTTTGAGACCAGAACCGACCGGGTTTTTAATATGTACCGACCGGATTTTGTTTTTCACGACCGGGTTTTTGTGAAAATTTTTGAGCATATTACTTATTGAAATTGCATGTTTTGAATCAAATCTTGGCATTAAAAGGCATTAACAGGCGCTTCGAAATGGTATCAGAGCCCTAGGTTTATTAAGGAATTATATTTATTTATTGCATTTAATTATTTCCTAACGGAGGAGACTCCAAAAGAATATGGATCCGGACGCTTGTCCGAGATGCTTTGGTTACAGGAATTTTCTCCAAATATTGGAGATTATGAATAGACAGCACCAAGAGAAAATTTTCTTTTGGGCTTCCAAGTTGGACGAAAGGATTCATAGTCCTGTATCCGGAGATGAACAGTCACGGATCATCACTATGATGCGCAGATACCAAGATCTGCAAACAGCAAACCTCTCTCTACAAGGAGAGGTATACCAGCAAATGGAAATGGGACATTCAACCCATTTCTAATGAGTCAAGATAGGAGGGAGTTCACTCCGGTTTTCAGAGAAATCGACCCCGATTTATCAAAATTCTCGGTTGATTTAAGGGAGATCCAGAAGACGGTACAAAATTATGGCAACCGCCTAATTAATGTACCCCAGGAGATAAAAAGAATATCAAGTCAACAAGATGAGATCCTAACCATCTTGCAAGATATTCAGAGTCGAGTTGGCCAATTAGAGAACAGATCTCTTCCTGAAAGAAGGAACCGGATGCTGTTCCCCGAAGGGCCAAAATATCCTATACCAGTGAAGGATAAAGGAAAAGATCCTCAAGTGGAAAGATATGTACGATTATTTAAAGGTGAAAAATCATGAGTAACCTCGAAAGAATCGGACTTGAAGATCTACAAGAGTTAGCAGAATCTTTTGCTAACATGAAAGTGGTTAATCTCAAGATGAATCAACACCAGATGGTGGAGGGACACGCTGCTGTACCATTAAATCAGCAACCACCACCACCACCGGAAGAAGTTATGAGAGAGGCTCGTGATTTCCATGCCGGACCTTCATATACTGCAACGGTACCGGACGAAGCTATACTGATGGAAAGAACCAGAAGGAGGCGACAACCTAGAATCCAAGATTCACCGGTTGGGAAAGCCACCCTTAATCCTATTCATCCATATGGTGTAATGCTTGATCTTGATGAAGTCAGCTTCAAAGATCGAGAATCAGTGATTGACGAGTGGGGAGGAGCGATGAGAATTGCAGCAGCTACTCTCGATGTTAACAAAGAAGGATTGGTCAAAATCCTTGAAACCAGTCTCGCAGGCGTGGTAAAAATCGCCTGGGATGGGTTTCACCTTGAAATAAGAAATCAATGCTTCGAGGTGGAATCCTATTCGGAGATTATCCGAAGAATGAGTGTCCTCTTCAAAGACCATTTCATCGGAGAAGGATACTACGAGGGATTCGATAGAGAGAAAAGAAGAAAGTATCTATTGGCGTTATATAATCTAAGACTTACAGTCTTGGATCCAAAGGCGCTCAATAAATTTTTTCAGCTCTTTACCATTTACCAGCATCAGTCAAAAACTGATGAAACGATCGCGAAGGAAATTTTCTTCTTAAAATTTCCAAGTCCATGGAAGGAGATGATGATAAGAGATTACATCCCCAAGGGCAGCGACAGCATAGCCAAGAGGATGTCTTATGTACATCAAAAGCTTTCAGAGTGGTGTCAACAAGCCACGGCTCAGAAAAACCTGAAGAAGCTGCGAAGAATCAACAAAGCAGCTCACCTTAACTGTGAAGATAATGATCTTCTAGTGGTTATTGGAGGCGAGCCATCAATAACCAAGAGACGAAAGAATAGGTATCAACCCTATTCCAAAGAAAGAAATCCAAGAGGACGATCTTGGAAGCCAAGGACGATGTGGTCTAGACAGAAGGCTAGATCATATAAAACTGGACAAAGAAGCGGACCGGCCAGAAGCCGGAGTTCGTTCCAAGGAACCAGTTCAAGAACTCTAGCAAAGAAAACTTTTAGAAAAGCTCACACTAGAGCTAATGAAAGTTTTAAAGATTGTAATTGCTGGACCTGCGGAGCCAAGGGGCATATTTCAACAAATTGCCCAGATAATGAGCAGAGAGGCATGAGAAGATTCGAGTCTACCCCAGACATCGAAGATGCCATATATTACCAAGAATTGGTACAAGTATACCAGTTTGAAGATATACCCTCGGACGAGAGTATATACGAGCAAGAAGAGATTCTTAGTAGGGATGAGGATTCTGATGGATCTACAGAATCTTCAGACTAAAGCTGAGTCTTGTCATCAGGAGAGGGAAGATCGGACTGGATTCTCTAGTCGAACGATGATCTCGCCAAACCTGATTGAGAAAATCATGAAGAAAACCTTGAATGTTCAAAAGTATCAAGGTTTTAATGCCAGCAACCTAGACGAAGTACTGAGGAATTTCAGTTTAGGAAGAAGGAAGCATCATATCGTCTACGGAATCACTAGACGAGAGATGTCACTTCCAATCGAGTTTACTGGGAATCAAGTGGAGATGCAATTGATTCCAGCAAGCGACATCCGTGAAGATTTGGAGAAACTGAAACCAGAGATTGCCGAAAAGATGAGATGGATTCATATTGGGGCAATACAACTGGTGCTCAAATCCACGATGTTCACGGGAATTGATGCTCCAATTGACATAGCCATATGTGATAGGAGGATCAAAAACCTACAAGATTCAGTGATGGGGACTATCGCCGGTAATCTTTGTGCAGGTCAAGTCGTGGGAATTGTTTATCCCAAGATTGCTTACAATCTCAACGACTCGGGATTTAGTAAAGCTCTGACTCTTTATCAGGACTTCAAGAGGAAGGAGTTATTGGATGAGGGTAATACACCTTATTCTATAACATATCAGATTTCGTATGCACTTTCCAACTCCCATCATACGGAGTTATTCTTGGGAAAGCCATTTATCGAAATACCAGATATCTTCAAGAAGGTGACTACAGCAATTGGTCCCGACAGAATGGAGATTCCACAAAAGAGGGAAGTCAACATTCGAATTCAAGAAAGGCCTGTCATAAGACATGATCAAAGTCTTAAGATAAGCTCAGGAAGATTATCCTTCCAAGGAGATATGATTATATCTCAACCATTTGGGAGGAAACTTATCCAAGGAAGTCAACCCCAATTCCCAGGGAATCCTCAAGTTTCAGTCAATCTGAAATGTCCAGAGGGATGGAGAGGGATGACAACCAGATTTGATACTACAAGATGGGAAAATAACTTTCCATGTAGTGTCTTGTATTATCTCCAGCAGCCGGAGGTTAACCATTACAATGGAACCCTTGACCTAGGGGGTTTTATGGTAGAGGTTAAAGGCAGAGCAAGACGTGAAGATGTTCTGATTCTAGGGCGGGATTTTTTGGAAAGATTCAAGCCTTGGAAACAGATGGAACAGGGAATGATGATTACGATAGAGGAAAGACGACTCCTAATCGTATGACAAGTCCATTCTCTATATACATTCCAGTGGGAGTGTTATACGATAGATATAAGGCAGAATACTTTTCGGCCTATATTGATTCAGGGGCAGGAATATGCACGGCAAGAAGGGGAATTTTCCCAGCAGATGTTGAGGATACTTTACCTCAAATTGCTGGCCGAGATTTCTCTAAAAGAATTTTACTCTTATCCAAAGGAGTAAAAGAAGTGGAAATACTAATTGGAGGAGCGGGACAAACGCCTTGTTATAAGGTTAAAACTCCACCAATGTATTTTCACGATACGGGAGCTGATGTTCTGCTAGGAAATAATTTCCTACAGATGTTCAAAAGATACACGCAGGACAATGAGCGAAGAAGATTAGTGTTCACAACCAATTGTGAGCATAAAATCATTGTTCAGAGACTGAGAAAGGCGTTTAATCGACAGATTCCAGTCATCTTTCGCAGCAAGCGTGGTGATATGAATGATGAAGGCAAACTTCGTCAACCAAAAATGAAGGATCAAAGAAGATTCAGCGAAGCAGTGCTTAGCTGCATACGTGAGAATGATCTTCAAGAGGAGGAAATCCAGATCCTTAAAGCAGCTTTGATTTCTAACAAAGAAATTAAGGTTGAAATGCAGGTGTCCCTTGCAGATGTCAAAAGGAAGATCTCGAGATGCTACAATGAGAATCCTTTGGCATGGTGGGAAAAGAACCAACTCAAAGTAACTTTGAAGGTGAAGCCAGAAAGGATGCATGAGTTCGTAAGGTTCAGACCAATCCTAATGAACTTAATTGATCAGAAGGATATGAGAGTTATTATCAAGGAACATCTTGATATGAAGTTGATCGAGCCAGCTAGTTCTCCTTACAGTAGCCCAGGGTTTCTGGTAAGGAATCATGGTGAGATCAAGCGAGGTAAACCTAGACTTGTCATTAATTATAAAGGGATTAATGATATTCTAGAGTTTGATGGATATTTTATCCCAAGTAGAGATCACCTTATTAACTGCATACGTAATGCTAAGGTCTTCTCAAAGTTTGATTGCAAGTCAGGTTTCTACCAGATTCGCATGGAGGAAGAAAGCAAAAGACTTACAGCTTTCTCAACACCACAAGGGCATTTCGTCTGGAACGTACTGCCTATGGGATTAGCTAATGCTCCCCAGATTTTCCAAAGATGGATAATCTTTTTAAAGATTATTTTTCTTTTATGTTTGTCTATATTGATGATATACTTATAACATCAAAAGATATGGATGAACATATCAAACATCTTGAATTATTTGCAGATGTTTGTTATAAAGAAGGATTAGTGCTTTCAGAGAAGAAGGCAGTAATTGCGACCCAAAAAATGGAGTTTTTGGGAATAGAGATCGATGAGTCTGGAATAACTTTGCAGGATCATATTGTGAAGAAGGTCCAGGATTTTCCAGAAACATTAAAAGAGAAGAAACAACTTCAGAGTTTTCTGGGAGTTGTTAATTTCGCAGGAATGTTTATCAAAAATCTTGCGAAACTCAGGAAGGTCTTTAGTAATCTACTAAAGAAAGATATTCCGTTTATATGGACGGAAGAACATCGACAGGGAATGAAGAAGCTAAAGGAGGAATGTAAAGATCTCCCAAAGCTTTCTATTCCACAGGATGAGGATGATCTGGTCCTCTATACAGATGCAAGTGATCATTGGTGGGCGGCAGTCCTCATGAAGATCACTCCTTATGGAGAAGAACCTTGCAGATATTGTAGTGGTTTATTCTCAGAAAATGAGGCTATCAGATGGCATATCAACGAGAAGGAATTCTTTGCAGTAGTAAAGGCTTTTAAGAAATGGCCTTTATTTTTATTAGCAAAGAAATTTACTTTAAAAGTTGATAATACCCAGGTTAAAGCTTTCCTAAAAAATAACATAGCATCAAAACCTGAAAATGCTAGGTTACTTAGATGGCAAGCTTTATGTCAATATTATATTTATAATATTGTCGTGTTAAAATCTCATGAAAATATTCTTGCAGATTTTTTGACAAGAGATGGAGCCAGCTGAGGTTAGAGCCATCATGCTAGCACAAAAGCATCTCCGAGAAAATTTGGAAATGCTTTTGGAAGAATGGGACGAGTGCGTTCTCCATGCAGATCAGATGGGGAAAATGCAAGCTGCCGATAAGACGAAAGTCTCTGGTAGGATACGAGCCAGTATGCTGACCAGTACTCAGTTATGGTCGGCTTTGGAAAAGCCAATCCTGCGGGCTTCCAGAAAACCACTGGAGATAGCAGAGTTTCGTGTTCCGGCACCTAAACCGGTAGATGGGGATTCAAATACCCCTCTAGCAAGTTCTAAGTCAGGGGAGTCTGAACCACTGGCCCAAGAAAATGATGATGATAAGGTTTCACCGCCTGAACCATAATGTCAACCCTCCACCTCTGGGGAAAAAGAGGGAGAGATTAGTCTCAGGCCCATGACAGGTAAATCTGAGTCTAATACTAACTTGATTATTTTCTCCTCCTCTGAACAGGTTTATCAGGCGAATTGGGAGAAATTAATTACAAGGATGGGTATTAATCCAAGCACTACCCGGATTGATACCTCGGGGAAATATCCGAGGGTTTGGATGATGCTCGGATCAAAACCCCATGAAGTCAAGCTGTGGTATGAATTTGGGGCCCTTGCCTCAGTTTATACTATGTCCCCATCGTTTCCAGAAATAAAGGGTCTACCCCGATGGATCCAGGAAGCGGTGCATGATACCTGGGCAAACAACGAACAACTTTGCCGAGGAGATACCTTGGAGCTGTATTTCATAAGTGCAGCACCAGAACCAGCAGGGAAGGGGAATCATGAGGCCTTTCATTACATAAGGCTTCGAAGACCCCGAATGGATGCCTTTAATCAAATCAAGGCACCAACGAAGGATGTTCCAATGATTGCCTCAATCTCAGATGATCAAATCACTACCAGGCGAGCATGGGGATTATGGGTCTGTCTCACAGAGATGGACAAAGTCAAGTTTCCATTCAAGTTCTTTCATAACTCAGCGAATGGATCGTTCATGTTAAATACCATGACAGGGAAAACCACCAAGTTCGCAGAAGACGCGTTCGAACGGAAAAAAACTCTTCTGTGGGAAAACAAGATGGCGATGAGTAAAGAGACTCATCGTAAATTCTGCAATATGGCTCATGTTGGCTACTGGGAGTCCAGGATATGTTCGGATTGTCTAGTCCAACGTGAACCTGAGTTCGGAAAGGGCTTCTTGCCCAAACCAGATAAGAAGAAGTTCCGAGCCAACGAGTATGAGGAGACGAAGACTCCTCTAAAAGGAAAAGGCCCGAGGGGCCCTTCAAAAAAGACAGATGGCCGACAGAAATAAAGAGGCCATGTGAAGGTAAAACAGGAGATGCTTTCGGGAAAAGAAAGCATCTGATAAAGCAGCACCCACCAAAAAGAAAACGACAATGGTGGGTAGAAGAAAAGGACATTCCACCATAAAAAGAATCGTCGGTGGAATAAAGCCAAAAGACGGACCACTAATTCAAAGAAGGGGTCCGACCACTAAGAGATGTTTGTGTCGGCAGCATTATCCGGACCCAGCTTCACGTGAAGAAGCATTATTGACGGATAAAGCATCCGAGGCAATAATCAAAGGAGGGAGGAGTCTTCCAACCTCCTATAAAAACAAGTCATTGGAGATAGTAGAAGGCATCGAAAATTCTCCTACTTCTCTCCAACAATAAACATTGTTATCTTTCCTCTTTCTAGTTTATGATAGTAGTTCTCGCTACCATAGGTAGCTAAATAAGTTAGTCTCCTCCCTAAAGAAGATTAAATTAGTATGTAATATATATTTATAATTCCTTAATAAGATTTGGGCTTTTGTTCATCCTCTTCTATATCTATATTTTCCTTATTTTTACCAACAAACATACTTATACGCCCCGGGTAGGAAACGAACGAGGGCTGTGCTGAGAGCTGTTGAAGGAGTCTACGTCTGGAATCCATAAGGTGTTCCTGGTGGTTGGACGAGTCCCTAAAACTTCCGGTGGATACGACCCGACAGCTTATCAGTCAAAGAAGGTATAATTAGTTGGTATTAATATTGAATTTATTTATACGGAAGTGTGATGGGCCTGATAATTGTTGTTTGTAATTAAACATTAAAAAAGGGTTTTTATTTGGATTAAAATGAGAAAAGGATATAATGGTCCAAAACACATGTTTTGGGCACTTTTGATACATATTTACACAATAGGATATTTTACATCCTAAAATTAGAGAATGGGGCATTTTGCACAATTAACTCATAAAATTTTAGCAAGTTGCCCTGACATGAATTTTATAATAACATTATTTTCATTACTATTATTTTATTCATCGTGGTTAATAATACCAATCATTTATTAATGTACGCATAAAGATAATGACAAATATGTACCTAATTTGTAGAAATACACTTAATTATATTAGGTTGTTATCAGCATTATTGCAAAGCATCTTTTAAACTAATGATCCTCGATTTTATTACTCCCTTCGTCCACGAAGTATTTGCACACTTGGGTTCGACACGAGTTTTAAGGAATGTTATGAATGTATTGTGAGTGGAGTAAGGGTCACACAAAATTTATTAATTAAATATGTGTATGTGAGTTGAATAAAATTAGTAGTTGATTGATAAATAAATTAAATATGTTATGAGTGGAATGAGTGTCCCACATTATTTATAGTTAAATATGTAATGTGAGTGATTAAAAAGGTAATGGTGGGTCCAATAATATAATATAATTATTAAAAGTAAAAGTGTGCAAATTTTTTGTAAACTTAATAAAGTGCACAAATGTGCAAGTTTTCCGTGGACGGAGGGAGTATATTTTAGTCTGACTTAAGACTTCATTTTTAAACTTATTATTATTCACAGCTAACGACCGGCAAATTGAAGTTGATACCAAATTAAATTAACTATTTCGCTATCATTTCTTAATGTATGCATATAGCTATTCATCCTGGGTTAATGATAACAATCAGTTGCATTACTTTTCTTTTTAAATGATAATAGTGTAATGAATGATTTTGAAATTGTCTATCCCATGTCAAGTTGTCCATACGACAGTTTGTAAGATAGATTGCACAGATTAATACGTTCACGAGTTGGTAACCCAGTTTGGTGCAACCATCTACGTCTGAGGGCTTTGCCCAATAATAGGATCAATCCACTATTAAGAACTTCGAGTTACAAAAAAATATTACTCTGTAAAGGACTACCCACGCCTTTCACTTGAGTGGTTCATCACTGCGGAATAAAGAACCACATATATACAGGGTGTAAAGGACTACCTTGTATGTCTCTTTCCTTGCGTAGAGGATTTGTATGGTATCTATGATATATTTCTATGATCTTGTATAATTAGCCATGATAGTGTAGTGAATATTCCCTCTTTTCCCATTCCTACATACCCCGAAATGTGGTACTAGTTAACAGAGCCAAACCAAAAAAAAACTTAGATAAAAAGAAATATATTGCGGATAAAAGATTTGAACCCGTGACTTCAAGGTTATGAGCGTTGCGAGTTATCAAACTGCTCTACCCCGCACTAAAGACTGCAAATAAACAAAGCTACGCGCTAGCTATTTGATACTTGGTTAAAATAGTTCGTTTAGTTTGAGCATAATTTCGAGCTCGATACTTATTAGTTCATGAACATGTTCGAGTTCATTTGTTTACAAGTATATTATTGAATATGTTCACGAGCCTTTAATCTAACATTCAATCGAGTCTCAAACCAGGGCCGGCTACAAGGGTGTGCAGCCTGTTCTTAAGAATAGGGCCCCCTAAATATATGGGCCCCAAATATTGATTATTACATGTTTAATTATTTTATTTTTAATTTTAAAAAAAAATTCTTTAAAAATTTGTAAAAAATCAAAATATTTGTATATTTGACAAGTTACTTTTGAACATATGTATAAAGAAAATGATTTTTTTGTGTGAAGCGGTGGACTAATGTAAACTTGACTAACCTTTTAATGATAAAATGTTTCATTTCTTGAAAACAAGTCATTATTATTGAAACACATCAATATAGTAAACATGTCATGGATAATAAAAATGATAAAATATTATTAATTTTTTTTTGATAAAATTTAAGGGCCTAATTTTATGATAGTGCAGGGCCTCAATATTGATTGAGATGGGACTACCTCAAACTAACAGTTGAAGCTGAGATCGCCGCTGCATATTGATAGATGGATCTCTCTAAATATAATTGTATGTGTATTGATTCGATTCCTTCGAATTCTAGGAATGGAGTAATCACTCAATTATATTGGAAAACTGATGGTGCCAATGGCAGCAATTAAGTTGCTTATATTGATATTAGAATATTAATTAATTAATTAAGGGGTTAGTATATAAATTACAATAGCAGTTTCTTTCATCTATCTGGAATTTTTTGGATTTATCACCAACAACAGCTGACCTAACAATTAAGGTTGATTGTAATTAATTTTGTTAATGTACTAATTGGCCTACCGAGGTTGACTGTAATTTTGTTAATGTAGCAGTTCGTTAGGGTCCTTAGGGATCTATACCGAACCACTGATCAAATTTTAATAATTCAAAAATCAAATCAAAATGAAAAAATATTAACTGAATCAGCCTACTGAAAATTTAATTGAAAATCGACTGATTAAAACCGATCAATTTTGAATTTCGATCCATTTTTTGAACCGAACTATGACTTATAATTTTTAAGTTATACATAATTTATTTGATTCATACTCATAAAATAAATATATAAATAATCTATGGTGTATCTAGATACTTTTCTCTTAATCGATTAGTCATTAGTAATTTAATATTATAGATGATGACAATTTTCTACCAGATTTGTAGAATATTACTTTTTATATTTGGTTGGTATCAGAAGTTTCTATAAGACTAGAGCAAAGCATCTTTTAAATTTGTAATCGTCGATTTTATTATACTTTAATCTGACTTAGACTTCATTTAAATATATTTACACCTAACAGAAAATTGAAGTTGATGCCACATTAAATTAAATCTTTCATTGTCATTTCTTTATGGAAGCATTACAGCTGTAAAAATAGACCTGACCCGATCCGGCTGCCCAAAGTATTCAGGGTTTGGACTGTGTTGGACTTTAAAAATTGAATTTGAAAAGTTCCTTCAGAAAAAACTAATGGGCTTATCGGCTTCGGGCTTAATAGATATTTACAGTCATTTTATTTAAAATAAAAATAATTATCTTATAAAAATTTATTAAAACAATTAAAGAATTATTAGATTGGTTAACTTTATTAAAATTATTAAATTTTAAAATATTTATTACATTAATTGGGCGGGTAAAGCCTGTCCCCCGATAGCCCTCAAAGGGCCAAGTTGGACATCATATCTATAGACCTAAAATGTTTCTGACGGACTTTAAAATTTCAGAAATCCCGGTGGATCAGACCGAGTAAGCCCGGTGCCATAATTTTGACAACTTTAGTGAGCATATAGTTGTATATTCCTCATGGTTAAGCTGAAAAAAATTTCCGCCCTAACTTACCCGACTTGCTGCACGGGCTTCTCATTTTATGAAAAGAGGAAAAGTATAAAATAGTCAAAAAAGATAGTAAATGACAAATATTAGTCACAAACATAACACCATATAAATTATAACTATATCTCTCTCCCTCTTTTTTTATAGAAATATCATTCTTTATCATTATTATTTACAATAATTCAATTTTTATTCATCATTCTTTTCTCCTACTTAGAGATGACAATAATCTCATTCCTATATATCAATCATCCCATAAATACTTAATACACAACCCTTCAAAGTCTAAACGTTGTTAAGAAAAAACAAGGGCCATTTACATATTAGGACACAAACTTTAATTCAATGTTACAATTTTATCTGAAATTAAATAAATTTACAAAAAGTAACTTGAGATTTACATTGTGCATTGTATTAGGGGTGTTCGCAGTTTGATTTGGTGCGGTTTTATATGAAAATCAAATCAAACCATAAAATACGGTTTTTAATTTTTGTGAAACCAAACCAAACTGAATTAATACAGTTTGATACGGTTCGATTTGTGGTTTACTATTATTTTATTATCATACGGCGTGTTCATTGATTTTCGTGTAATGTATTGTTATGCTATTTTTGGCTGAAAATAAGTTAAACTAATTTAAAGGATAATTGAGCTATGAGTTTGTTAGATTAGAGAATTTAAAAATATGAATTTATATTTTTATTAATATTAATTAAAATAATTAATGTATAAATATATATATATATATATATATATATTTGCGTATCCAGTAATATAAACACCCTAATGTAATGAGTGTCACCTTTTTTATTTTAATTTTCCTTTAATTCTAAACTTCTTTTTTTGTCTTCTAGCTAAGACACTCATAACAATGTCATGAATAAAGATAGTCTTAAAGATGTATACCGAACCACTGACCAAATTTTAATAATTCAAAATGAAAATAAATAAATAATAATAACTGAATCGGCCGCTAACAAGATGAAAATTGAATAGAAAACCAATCAATTAAAACCGATATTATTTTGGATTTCAATCATTTTTTTTTTTTTGAACTGAACTATCTATCCGTCCACCAAGTATTTGCACACTTGGGTTCGACACATGTTTTAACAAATGTAATGAATGTGTTGTGAGTGAAGTAAGTGTCCCACTATATTTATTAATTAAATGTGTATGTGAGTTGAAGAAAAGTTAATGGTTGATTGATAAAAAAAAAATTAAATATGTTATGAGTGGAATGATGGTCCCACATTTTTTATAGTTAAATATATAATGTGAGTGATTAAAAAGGTAATGATAGGTCCAACAAAATAGGTATAATTACTAAAAGTAGAAGTGTGCAACTTTTTTATGAACACAATAAAGTGCACAAACGTGCAAGTTCTTTGTGGACGGAGGGAGTATAATTTATAATTTTTTAAGTTATACATATATAATTTATTTGATTCATACTTATAAAATAAATTAATAATCATCTATAGCTTATCTAGATACTTTTCACTTAATCGAATAGTCATTAATATTATAGACGATGACAATTCTGTACCTAATTTGTAGAATATTACTCCCTCCGTCCCATTCAAGATGACCCGATTTTACTAAAACTGTAAGTGCTTTATTGACTTTTGGGGCCAACTTGAGTGGGACAAAAAGTACATTTTATATTTGGTTGGTATCAGAAGTTGCATGCTATAGCAAAGCATCTTTTAAATTACTAATAGTCGATTTTATTATACTTTAATCTGACTTAGACTCCATTTAAATTTATTTACACCTAACAGCCAGCAAATTGAAGTAGATAACTCATTAAATTAACTCTTTCATTGTCATTTCTTAATGGAAGCATTTCAGCTGTAAAAATTGACCTGACCTTTTCCATTTTACTCTATGTCGTCCATATTCTCTTTTTTGTATTGGTATAAGTGGTAGTGAGGTTAATGTATAAGGTAATAGGTCTCGGATTTGAGTTTTCCGTAACACGGTTATAAAATTTAATATTAATGTAATCCAACTTTTAAAATAGACCTGATCCGATCCGCATGCCCAAAGTATTTAGGGTTTGGACCGTGTTGGATTTTAAAATTTTGAGTCTGAAAAGTTCGTTCAAAATTACTCGCAGGCTTAGGGCTAAAAGATATTTACAGTCATTTTATTCAGAAATAAAAATAATTATACTATAAAAATTTATTAAAACTATTAAAGAATTATTAGATTGGTTAATTTTATTAAAATTATTAATTTTAAAATATTTATTACATTAATTGTACGGGTAAATCCCGTCCGCCTGATAACCCGCAAAGGGCCAAATATATAGGCCCAAAATGTTTTGGACAGACTTTACAATTTCAGAAAACCCGCTGGATCAGACCGAGTAAGCCCGGCTCCATAATTTTGACAGTTTTAGGAACTATATAGTTGTTTTATTCATCATGGTTAAGCTGAAAAAAATTATCCGGCCTTACTTACCTGACGTGCTCCGCATGCTTCTCAATTTAATTATAAAAATAGGCAAAATATAAAATTGTCAAAGAAGATTGTAAATAACAAATATTAGTCATAAACATAGCACTGTATAAATTATAACTACATCTCTCCCTTTTTTTTTTTATACAAATACCATTCTTTATCATTCAATTTTTTTCATCATTCTCTTCTATATGACAATAATCTCATTCCTATATACCAATCATCCCATAAATACTTAATACACAACCCTTCAAAGTCCAAACGTTGTTAAGGAAAAATAAGGGCCATTTACATATTAGGACACAAACTTTAATTGAATGTTACAATTTTATCTGAAATTAAATAAATTTACAAAAATTAACTTGAGATTTACATTGTGCATTGTAATAAACTTTAACCCAAACTAACACGTTTTTTATCGGGTTGACCCCACACAATAATGTCACAACTAGCTGATAACAAAATGATAACAGCTCAATATTATACAATTTGTGTAATACCTCGATAATAAAAACCCGAATAAAAGAAAATTTATGAAGGACTCAAAGGAGCAGTAACCCCAAGATGATTTCAACGAATGACATTATATGATTAGTGACACAATCATGGTCACCTTATTCGATAGTATACCTCAACGAAGATTAGATTCGGCTATTGATTTATCGCTAGATTTCTTAGAGAGTTATAACCTGAACGATGCGTGAATTCAGTTCGAGTAGCAAATTCAGTTCCAGTAGAACGTAGAGAATAAGAGAGTTCAATTTCAGTTTTAGTTTCAAATTCAGTTTCATTTTCTGTTCAGTAGAACGTAGAAAGTTTTGGTTCAGTTCAAGTTCAGTTTTAGCTCAGCTCATTCAATTCAGTTCAATTCATTCAATTCAGTTCAATTCAGCTCAGCTCAGTTCAGTTCTGTTAATTTCAGTTTATTCAGTTCAATTCATGGGTATTGTCACAAAAAATGCAAGTCATTAAATTCCTTTTAGTAATCAATTATATCATTGAGTTGAACTCTATGATCTTAATGCAATTAAGAAAGTCATATGAGGTCCTTCTAAACTCTATGGTAAAGGAAATTCTAATCAAGACAACCATTGAAATATTATCCCTGAACCTAAATATCTTTATGACTGAGAAGTGATTGTGATGGGCCTGATCACCCCATGTGATCAAGAAGATCTCAGTAGTTGTCATTCTGGTCTCCGGACCCTAAAGCTCAGCATTTTTGAATTTCAGTTGGGTTCATTCCTTTCTTTTTAATATTTAATCGGTTGACGTCTGTCTCTAAACAGTTGTCCAACCCTCGCTTAAGTTATCATGAGAGATGATGGACCCACATGATTGATAAGTTATCACAATAAATTTCCTTAAACCTTCGGAACTAAGACGTATTCGGTATATAGCTATCTAAGTACCATGATCTCAGTTTTGAGATTTTATATGCTGAGAACATATAGTAAGGGCTAACATTAGGTATGTATATGGTAACGTGGGTTGTCTCCATGTTATTGTATGCCACTTCGAAGAAGGGATAAGGTTTAGAATGAAGATAAGAATGAGGTTCCTTATGATGAAAGTGAGTTTACTCTTATGCCGCCACCTCAGAGAAACGGCCATCCTTCAGTGGATGTGCAACCCAGTTGACGCAGAACTATGAGTCAAAGTTCTGGAAAGAAATAGAGAAACGATTAGAGTGATATCTTCTCGCAGTTAGAAAGATACACTAAGTTATGATATAATATTCATCGATTAAGGTGCTCGACGGGATTCGTTCCGGAGTACAAGTATGTGAAGGTGCTCGACGGGATTCGTTCCGGAGTACAAGTATGTTAAATTACTCGATGGGATTCGTTCCGGAGTACAAGTGTGATAAAGTTGCTTGACGGGATTCGTTCCGGAGCATAAATGTGATACAAGAATGCAAGGAATAGAAACGGTCCAAGAAATGAATAGTTTTCAGAAATGTTACCCATGAGATTAACAAATTTCGGGACGAAATTTATGTTAAGGAGGATAGAATGTAATACCCCGATAATTAAAAACCCGAATAAAAGAAAATTTATGAATAAATGAGGGATTCAAGATCCGTTGAAAGTTTAAAGACTCGTATTAAAGAATAGAACTCCTAATGTGAGTTAAAAGTCATTTCAGAAATTTCTGAAATTGAGAAAGAATTCGAGAAAATTCGGTTTGACGTTTATCGTCATAATTTAAGTTCGAGAACTCGTATCGAAGCAGCGTCTGTTTTCCATTCAATTATTTTACGATACGGAGATAAGGTGAAAAGTTAATAATTCCGACTTTCGGAAGAATGATGTAATTATCGAGAAATCACTATTCATCATTTTGAAAGAGACGAGATAATTTTATTATCTTTTAAAGTTAAGTCCGGAATGTTTTTCTAAGAGAGCCGTGATTTTCCGGAATGTTTCCGAGAATATTATTTTATCGAGAAGTCGAGAACCCGGACTATTAGTACGTTATTATAACGGGTAACAAGAGCAAATAAGGGATTCATTTGAAATTAGATATTTTGGAAATTAGATATTTTCGAAAGTAGATATTTTGGAAATTAGATATTTTGAAATATCTAAGAGGCGAAATACGGGATTCAGTCAAATGTCCGGATTTGAAGTTCGAGCCGAGATATGGACACAGTGCGATAATTTACATACACTTTTATCGCGATACGGACCATACGCGGAAATTTTATTTTCGCCGTCAGTGAATAGTAGAACCGAGAAACCGAGAACTCGAGAAATCAAGAAAACTCCTATTTTGCGAGTTTGATTGTACGAGTAATGAGAAAATTCCCGAGAAGTTTAATAAAATTTATTTCAAAAGAAACGGAGTTTCAAATTGATATTTATCAAGAAATCGAGAAACAAGCATTTTCTCGATTTACGTGCAATTCGATCTGGCCAAACCCGACTTTAGTTCACGAGAGACGAATATATTTTTAACGAGTAAGATAGTCGAGTGTGTTGACTCTCGTTTCAATGGAGATAGATAAATAACAAAGAATCGGATCGAAAAGATCTAAGAGGTGAAAAGACAGTTTGGACCCCGGTATTTAGATATTTTGAGGGGCAACTTGTGGCCTATTAAAAAGACCACAAAGTCACCCCATTATTCAGCCAATTAACGTGAGAGTTGAGAGAGAATTGAGGGAGAAAGAGGGAACCACCATTTGGGAGGAAGAAATCGAAAGTTGAAGTATCAAACGAGCTCCGATTTGTAAACCGTCTTCGGATTGTGAAAGGTATCGATCTAAGCTTCCTTTTTATAGTTTAAAATTTGAGATTTACCCACCTCTTTTTCACCCCAAAATTCGACAGCCCTCTCTAAGTTATGGGTAGGAATCGTTCGATTTTTATCGAGCCTTGTTAATTATGTTCGTATGATATTAGAGAACATAGAAATCGAATAAAATTTACGATCGAACCATGCTTTTGTTCTTGCTATTTTCGGTTTTGGAGTGTTCTTGATGAAGTTGATGTGTTCTTGATAGAAAAGGTGTTTTAATTGTGTTATGAATCCATAAGAGCATGATAATCGAAAGTAGAGACGTGTTTGTCGACGAACGAATCGAAACGGGAAAAACAGGGCAGTTTTTGGCCGATTATTTTTATTTTTTTTCTTTCGAATTTGAAGATGATTCCTTCATGAAAGTTGTTCATTAGTGTGTTTAGAATTTACCGGTGAAATTTCAGATTTATCGGAGTACTTTTGAGTGTCCAAAAGCAACACGAACCTAGACTGCGCAGTTTTCGACGTTGTATTTCGAACGTGAAACAGGGGGTTGATTCCCGAATTTTTATGAATTTTTCTGCAATGATTTTGAAAATATTTCCTAAATGAAAGTTGTTCCTTTAAATGTCTTGAACTTATATCTCGAAATTTAGAATTTTTGAAGTACTTTTGAACGTTCAAAATCGAGTTTAACTCGGACTGCGCAAGTGGAAATGTTTGAAAAGTGGAAATGTTGAAATGTTTGAAATGTTGATTTGTTGTTGTTGTTACGATTTGAGATTTAGTTGGGATAAGTTCGAGTGGAGGAACGGAGTCCTCACTCGAGAGAGAGTTGAATGGGGCAATGTTGATGTGTGTTAGTTGGTTTACTCGTTTTGATTAAACGAGTGATAAGTTGAATGAACGTAGAGGTCAAGTCGATTTTTCGACCACGTTATGTTCAAAACCTTATAATTCCCTCCTTGTTAGTACTCTTTATAAGACGTACGTTATAACTAAATGAATTAGGGTTATTCCAGAATCATTTAAGCCGAGTTAAAAGAATCGAGAATAATTCTCAAATAACAAAGGATAATAATTCCTTACACTTAGCGAATATTAGATGCGCTCGAAAATATTATCTCACTCGAGGTTTATTTAAAGGGTACGACGAAAGGTCAGGACCGCAGTTCGAGAACGAAGCAGTCGTCAGTCCAGACGGTCCAAGTAGGCTTTCTTATACTAAAAGAAAATATGCGTTTTTATCCGCATTTATGTTATTTCTTTTCAAATAGCTTTTGAATTGAAATTTATATTTCAAGTATTGTCTCGCCATAAATGTTTTATGTTTTGATGATACATATCTGCTATGATTATGAAATCGAATTCGGGTTCCAGTGGGTAAGCATCCCCACTCGAACTAGTGTACACAAGGACCGTGAGTCATCTAGCGGGTTGGCCGGTCGAGGTGTCCGTGGAAGGTGACCACCTTCCCGGCACACAGAAATTACAGATATGCTTGATTACTAAAGAACTTAGACTGATCAGTCGAATTCAGGATTTTTCAAGAAAATAATTTAGTGAACATAGGTACTTTCAGATAAAATCTCTATGTTTCACTTTGAGATGGCAATGACAATTATATATGTATGAGTGCGATTTCGGCATGTGCCTACTGAGTACGTTTGTACTTAGCCCTGCATGTATTTTTAAATGTGCAGGTTGAGACGTGATGAATGGAGGTGCTATGACGGGCTTGTCAGTCTTTTGCGTAGTTGAACTCTTGGGGGTTTACGTGTCTTCATACACGTGGACTTATGTAGATCCTTTTCCGCTGCAAGAGGTTTCATCAGTTTTGTTTGACGAATGTGTCAATTTAGAGTTAAACTCTTCGTTATGAACTAAAACTCAGTTATCGAAATATTCTTTTGTTTCAGTTAAATTCCATAGCTTCCTTTTATTCTTTATTTAATTATTCTACAGTCACGCACCCGAACTTTGCCACGAGGGCGGAGGATGGGGTGTGACAATTTGATAAATTCAATAAAAATAAATTAATAATTAATATTATCTAATTTCAAAATATAGAAGACATTGTTCCATAATATATACGGAAGGGAAGGCGAGAGTGGGTAATAAAAATGTCAAACAAGAAAAGTAAAAACTGATAAAATGGATCCTAATTAGGGTAAAATATATTATCAATGATAATATTAAATAATATATTTATATATTTCAAGTAATTGGAACCCAACCTAAATCCAACCCGAAAATTCCATGTTCTTATTTGGTTAATCTGATAACAACTCGAACCCAATAAATGTCAACTCAAACACATTAATTTCGTGTTAGTTCATATCGAATTATCGTGTCGTATTAAAAATTGATAGCTCTATCAACAATCATACTTTATAACTCTAAAAATCACATATTCGGATACTCTATTGCTCACTTTTACCTCAGTTAATGCATTTAGATCCACTTAGACACACTAACTATACTCCACGTGCAAGACCAGACAATGTTTTTCTTTCACCTAAAAATGGTCATGCATGCATAGAGGGTATAGGTCTTTACAAGAACCATAATTATCGGAATCCAACTGTAATTGAACTATAACTGACAATTTTGACTGTTTGGTTCTCAATCATAACTATATAGAAAATGATTTAGTTCCGATTATAAATGTTCAAAACCATGAACGGATGGTTCCAAACAATCAACACTCTCAAGTCCGGTTGGTTCATGGACCGGGCTTGGGCCCTTATACAAAACTGCATGTCGGGACTGGGCATAGGGAAGTCCGGTTCAACCTGATCCATTGTCTTCTTTTGTCCCGTATTCTATGAAAATCTATATATAAAATATTTTCTAGAATCCTATCAAATCTATGAAAATTCATGTAAATCAATAAAAAAAAGTCTGTATAAGTCTACACGGAATTTTCTAAATCCAAAGATTTTTTAAAGTCCAAAAAAATTCAATAGAATCTCAATTGAATACACCTCTGAATGCAAGAATTATGAGCTAGAAAGGAGTATATGCTTTCATTTATAAATGATGGCTTGGGATATTTTTTTTTTTTTTACTTCCAGCTACCTTACCTCACTTTTCATCCAAAATAAATTAAAGCATATATACATATATGTATGTAAGAAATATTTCAGTAATAAATAATTCTAACTACCCATATTGCATGTTGGTAGTTCTAACGATTCATAAAAACGGGTTAATTTTTTTTGTTCAAGTTGTTATCGAAGTTATGCCTCCCTAAATTTCAAGGTTAATGAAATAAAAGAATTTATATAAAACTGAAATAATCAAAAATAATTACTATCTATACATCCTATTAATTAGACTTAATTATTTTACGAGTCTACTTTATTGACTATACATGAAGGGTAATTAAATCTTATTCAACAAGTTGCAACGGAATCTCAAATCACTCACTCACTCGATTCTCATTATAACTATTTGTTTTGACAAAAATTATGAATAATCAAGGTCCACACATGTTTTGATTGGAGACAACATGAAGATGGTAGTACGTATTAATATTACAACTTCTTATATAATTGCTATAGTAGTTGTTGGTGAGGAAGGGGAAATGCTCCAATTAAGATATTTATTTCACATGTCCTTTATTATTACAAAATTGTAAAATAAATATTAAGGCAATTTCTTAACATAAATATAACACTAATGTGTTTTGCATAAATTATATCCATTTTTACATAATATTAAATTTTCAATTAATTTTAAATCGAATGTATAATAGAGATATATACTCCCTCCGTTCACAAAAGTTCTTGATACTTTTTCATTTTAGTCCATCCACAAAACTTCTTTACATTTCAAACTTTCCATTTATAGTAAATGGACGCACTCAATTTATACACACAACTCAAATAAAAACAATAAATCATGTGAGATTCAAACTCCACTCAATACACACAATCACTTAAAAATAATAAAATAGGTGGGTCACAAACTCCACTCACTATATACTCCTACACAAAGTCAAACTATTATATTAAAACCCGCATCGAGTCAAAATGACAAGAACTTTTGTGGACGAAGCGAGTATTAGATTATGCATATATATATATATATATATATATATATATATATATATATTTTATAAACAAGACATTTTTAATGTAGAGAAGATTATAATTGCCACTTGAAATGAAATTATAAAAGTGAAAAACAAAGCTGCAGAAAATAGTAAATGCGTGTATAGTAGTAAGCAGTCTGGTAATTATAGAAAACAAAGTGATGTCCACTCGATCTCCATGCATGTAAGAAAGAAAAAGAGAATTAAAGTACATTAATCTGGGGTACATGAGATATGATGATGTGTTGAGGCAGATTGAGAGTTTTCAGATATGGACAAGTACGGATTTTGAGTTCCTCGAGGCGCGGCATACCACCTTGTTCAATGTCGATTTCTGTCAGCCTCCCCATGTATTGGATGGAGAATACTTGCAGGCATTGGAAAGCATTACGCGATACTGCTATCCTACTGTTACTAACTTGGCATTTATATAACGTGAGGTACCGTAGATTGGGTAAATTACCTATCTCCTTCAACTCATCATCTTCACGTAGTATACACCGATTTAATATGAGATGAGAAAGGTTTTGAGGAAACATAGCCGCAGGAGTAGTAGATATGGGCGTAGGAAGACTAGTCAATATAAGTGTAGTGAGACTGTTGAGATAATCAGGAATGACTTCTCCCAGTGGTGCTGAATAAAGAAAAGAGAAGTATAGGCTTAGTTCCACGAGATTAGTCATCTTCTCCCACGACGCTTTCACCCTACTTGAATGCCGACCTGTAATCCCACGCATGTGCACTCCCAATTCACGAAGGGGACTATTACCGTTTACTGCCGAACTGTATTCCAACCAATCCTCTATATCGATGCTTCTCAAATGCTCGAGACTTTTACAATTCCCTAATTTAAACCCCCTCCGACAAGTAGCATCCAAGTGACGCAATGTTTCTATTTCTAGTGCAACGTCGTCCTCTGACATGAATACTTGCGCATTCTCCACTGTTAGAACCTCGAGCTTCTTAAGCTTATTCAACCAAGTCGGGAGCAATAACTCATACCAATCACTTTTATATAATATTCTCAAAATTTTCAATTCAATCAATAACCCAAGAGAGTCGGGCAATATTTTAAACTCAAAGCCCTCAAGGTGCAGTGTTTGCAGGAGTTTAAAGCTCTTCCAGAAACCAGTTGGAGCACTACTCAAGTAATCATCCTTAGAATTATGGACGTTGAGTAGGAAAAGAGAGCGAATTCTCTTATTTTCATTTTCTGAAACATTCACCAGATTATTGTCGTAAATAACACGATGACGAGCTTTGTAGGGAGTTGCAAAAGAAGGCCCTGCAGCCTCCTTTCCCTTTACAACTTCCAAACTCATTTCCTCCTTTGCCTTTCGTAAGCATACTTCCCGTACAAGATCATGGATTTCACAGCTTTCCACTTGATCATCGAAGCTTGTATCCTTAATTTGAATCAAGCTTCGATTGATCAGCTCATTTAGATAACGTCTAGCTATCTTATGAGCTGCTGTGTTTTCTTCATGTGGGATCAAGCCTTGTGAAATCCACATATCTTCCAACCATCCAACGTGAATGGTAGCATCTTCCTTGAAAAAGGCGAAGCGCAAGAAGCATGATTTCAATTCAGGAGATAAATTCTGATAACTCAACTCCAAAATTGCTAATACGTTACTTTTTTCACTTGCCAACTGGTCAAGAACTTCTTCCCATTCGCTACTCGTTTTTTTTCCCACGAGTAGGCCTCCTACCACACTTATTGCCAATGGTAGACCGCTGCATTTCTCAAGGATTTTTGCCATTACACTATCCAATTCATAAGTGTCGCCAATATTTGCCCTCTTTAACAGTAATTTCTTGCTCTTCTCATGGTCTAGACCCTCCATCTTGTGCACATATTGATCATTGTTCGTGCGAATGTCGCTGCGACTTGTAATCAGTAACCTGCTTCCTTTATCTGTCACAGTAGTACAATTATAATTTGTCTATAAATTTTAAACAATAAAGTATCACTTAACATTTTATTAAAGTTCCTCGCATCCCAAAATATCATACACTGTTGTTACGAAAATATATTACAACTCAACACTATAAGTCGAAAATTGACGGGAAGTTATATTTAATTATAATTATAAATTTAAAAAATAATTTATAATTTTTTCAATAACATATTTTGATAACTCACAATAAATTTTGTTAATAAAGTCAAAATAATTAAATTAATTATTCCAAATATTGATAAATCATCTCATTGGGGGAGTCTAATAGTTATCAAAAGATATTGCATGCGAATAAATATTACATAAATGTAAAAGTATAATTAAAAATTGTGATACTTTATTTTAAAGTAATAATTTGAAAAATCATTGCAATTAAGTTAGATAAAGGATCAACGCGTTTGAGTGGCCAAATATATTTATTATTGAAACATAGCTATTAAATTGGCCAGTATTTTGTTTAAAGTGGCATAATGTAACAATTAATTGCAAATAAATGTTATACTCCCTCTGTCCCACTAAACATGTCTTATTTTATTAAAATAATACACTCATCTGAATATAAAACAGGACATGTTTAGCGGGACGGAGTGAGTATAAAGAAATGGCTTGATGGTATGATTAAAATAGTTAATGACAAATCATTGCATATAATCAATGTTATAAATGAAAGGTACTCCCTCCGTCTCAGTATTCATGACACATTTTATATTCAAATGAGTGTATTAAAATAATTAAATGTGTCAAGATTATTGGGACGGAGGTAGTATCATTTAGTTAGTAATGTCAAAATAACGCATGATAAATCATTATAAATAAGTATCCAAAGCATATCGTAAATAAAGTCAAAATAACTTAAGAGTCTGTTTTTCTGCTGCCCCTATCAAGTTAGTCTATTTTTCTGCTGCCCTTCGTCTCGGCAATATAATATAAAACCTCTGAACAACTTCCGTTCTTTTATGAGATTTAAGATAAATATAAATGGTGAATGGACGTGATGTCACATAAACTTATAATTAAGGAGATGACTCAAATATATAATGATTTTATATTATACTCCCTCCGTCCTACTAAGCTTGGCACGTTTTATTATTTTATTACACTCAGTTGAATATAAAACTGGTCAAGCTTAGTGGGACGGAGGGAGTATATAAGGTACATGCTTGATAAGATAACACGAAATGAAAAGCAATTTAAGAAAAGAAATAAAATAAATATATTAGCATGCGAATGAGATCATCTATTGTCTAACCATATAACATTTATATTACATTAATAAGATCATCGTGACACGTGACATATTTAGAGTTTATGATTAAGATGTATGTAAGGAAAATATATATTTTATAACTTAAACAATTAATTATATCACGTGTTGTGATCTCATTAATGGAATAGGATTAACATTCATATGTCATACCATTAGGAAATAGAAGACGGGGATTGAATAGTATGAGGTATGAGCGTACCATGTTGCTTTGGGAAAGCAGTGATGAGATACTCCAAATGTTCCTTCTCCCATACATCATCGAGGATGATGAAATATGACTTCCCCTCCAATTGCTGACGAAGCATTTGTGTAAGCTTCCTTTGGATGTATAGCGTATCTTTCATCCTACCTTCCAATCTCCGAAATTCCTCATCTGTCTGGTCCTTCTCTTCTTTCGACTTTAGCAGCTCCAAGATGAGCTGCTTGATGGTCTCCTGCGGTGTAAATTGGCTCGACACCACAACCCACACACGACACTCGAACCGATCTGCGTTGGTGACGGCGGGGTGGTTGTATATTTCCCTTGCAAGTGATGATTTCCCAATCCCACCGTTGCCGTACAAAACCCCAATCCGGAGTTCATTCATGATCTCTTCATCCGTAACAAATTCCTGCAGCACCTTCTTTATATCATCTTCCATGCCCACCAGGTGTTCGCCTTTTTGCTCGGGATCCAACCGCCGCAGCTGTTCAACTTCAAATTCCGGTTGCGACGCCGAGGCCTCTCCGAGATCCTTAATCCCGTATCTCTGCCGGCTTTCGTCGATGCCTTTAAGCCTGGCTTGGATCCACTTGATCTCGTTCCCCAATTTGTGGCGGTTACACATATTACATGGGTAGCAAAAGATGCATCCCAGACTCCACTCCATTATCTCTACCTCCAAAACATACATTTCGATGACATCTGCAGCATCGTAAGCCACCTCTCTGACATCCCTGATCCATGTGCGAACATTCGAATTTTGAGCTTTCTTGTTGTTGGCGTCTTTGAGGAAGGATTGCATCCCGTTGAGTTCGCCTATCAGCAACCGGACCTGCCCACTAACATCTCTCAGGAATTCCGCCTCCTTGATCAACAGATTGCCCAGCTGAGTTACCGTAGTTGAGATCACCGCCGCTTCCATATCGATGGATATATCTCTCTAAATAAAATTGTAATTGTATGTGTATTGCTTCGAATTCTAGGATTTGAAAAAGTGATGGTGCCAATGGCAGCAATTAACTTTCTTATATTGATTTTAGAATTAGAATATTAATTAATTAATTAATTAAGGGGTTAGTATATATAATTACAAATGCAGTTTCTTTCATCTACCTGTAATTTTTTGTCTTTATCAATTATCACCAAGAGCAGTTGGCTTGCCGAGGTTGACTTGTAATTATTCGGGAACGGAGGGAGTAATTGATAGCGAAATAGTTAATTTAATTTGGTATCAAGTTCAATTTTCCAGTCGTTAGCTGAAAAAAAAATATTTTAGAAATATAGATTATTTCTATACTTGATTATTATTGTAATATCATATGTCCACATTCATTTATCTGTACCGTTGAAAATGGGGTGTTTACACCACAAGATTTACATCAATCTAGTATATAAAATTTTAGCAAGTTGCCCTGACATGAATTTTATAATAACATTATTTTCATTACTATTATTTTATTCATCGTGGTTAATAATACCAATCATTTATTAATGTATGCATAAAGATAATGACAAATATGTACCTAATTTGTAGAAATACACTTAATTATATTAGGTTGTTATAAGCATTATTGCAAAGCATCTTTTAAACTAATGATCCTCGATTTTATTATATTTTAGTCTGACTTAAGACTTCATTTTTAAACTTATTATTATTTACAGCTATCGACTGGCAAATTGAAGTTGATACCAAATTAAATTAACTATTTCTCTATCATTTCTTCATGTATGCATATAGCTCTTTTATTCATCCTGGGTTAATGATAACAATCAGTTGCATTACTTTTCTTTTTAAATGATAATCGTGTAATGAATGATTCTGAAATTGTTTATCCCATGTCAAGTTGTGCATACGACAGTTTGTAAGACAGATTGCACAGATTAACACACTCACACAAAGAACACAAGAGTTGGTAACCCAGTTCGGTGCAACCATCTACGTCTGAGGGCTTTGCCCAATAATAGGATCAATCAACTATTAAGAACTTTGAGTTACAAAAGAATATTACTCCGTAAAAGACTACCCACGCCTTTTACTTGAGTGGTTCATCGCTGCGGAATAAAGAACCACATATATACAGGGTGTAAAGGACTACCTTGTATGTCTCTTTCCTTGCGTAGAGGATCTTGTATGGTACCTATGATATATTTCTCTGATCTTGTATAATTAGCCGTGATAGTGTAGTGAATATTCCCTCTTTTCCCATTCCTACGTACCCCGAAATGTGGTACTAGTTAACAGAGCCAAACCAAAAAAAAAAAACTTAGCTAAAAAAAAAATATATTGCGGATATAAGATTTGAACCCGTGACTTCAAGGTTATGAGCGTTGCAAGCTATGAAACTGCTCAACCCCGCACTAAAGATGGCAAATAAACAAAGCTATGCGCTAGCTATTTGATACTCGGTTAAAATAGTTCGTTCAGTTTGAGCATAATTTCGAGCTCGATACTTATTAGTTCACGAGCATATTCGAGTTCATTTGTTTACAAATATGTTATTGAACATGTTCACGAGCCTTTCATCTAACATTCAATCGAGTCTCAAACTAACAGTTGAAGTTGAGATCGCCGCAGCCATATCGATAGATGGATCTCTCTAAATATGATTGTATGTGTATTGCTTCGATTCCTTCGAATTCAATTAGATTGGAAAACTGATGGTGCCAATGGCAGCAAGAAAGTTGCTTATATTGATACTAGGTATTGCACCCGTGCTATGCACGGAATTATTTATTTATAAATAAATAATTTATGCATAGAGATACTTAAAAAATCAAAAATATTGTAATCTGATTTTATTCGGTGGTTTTAAAACCGTAATCAATAGTCTTATTCACAATTGTGACTATGTTGAGGACAATTCAGTTACAATTTCAAAATTTAAGAACCGTGATCAACGATTTGAAACAATAACTTCGATTTATTTTACCTTATAAAAATTATTTCTTATTTTATAAAGGGTCATTTTTTTATTAATTTATAACAACACATTAAAATTAACAAATAAGATAATATTACATAACTATTTTAATATATGTGTATATTGATAAAATTTTATAATACATATTTTTGAAGTCATTATTAGTTGTAGTTAGATTTTGTTGTGAAATTCTAATTTGGTTATGTAATAATAAATATTTGACATAACTTTATGTAACAACGAATTAATAATTTGAAGTCAACTATAAAGTTATATATCATTCAAAATTGATTTTCAATTTTAGTACAAATTCGTGTAATAGTTATTATTTAAAAAATTATTTTAATATATTAAATTATATTAATATTAAATATAATTTTGATCAAATTAGTTATCACAACATATACAACATTGTTATATATTTTTCACATATCACAAATATATTAATATTATATAATAATTAATTTTAATAATATATGTATTTTAATTTTATATGATATATGAATTTGTAAAATAAATTAATTTTTTCATAATGAATATTTATATAATAGATTACATAATAGCAGATTATTAAATATCAAAAGAAGAAAAGAAAATAAAAACAAAAAATATAAATATAAATATACATGATCCATATAGAAACATTTCATATAAACAAATTATATGTATGAGGATATGTGTGTGTATATATATATATATATATATATATATATTTTTTTTTTTCAATTTATTAACCTATTATAACTTTTACATATTTATTTTATTTTATTTTATATCAAATTAATTCTCTCGAGATCTTTAAAATTAGATCGATGTATGTTATAAAAAATTTGCAAAGTGAATAAAATAATTTTAGGAGGCAAAGGTTAGAGGAGAGAAAAAAATAAATTAGTTACTTGTTTAAATTTTAAAAATTATATAATTTAATATATTTAATATTTATATAATTTTTACCAATAACGTTAAAATTATCAACAAATAAAGCTAGTAAATTAATAAAGTTGAAATTATTTAATTTAATATATTTAATGTTTATATATAACTTGTATTGTGTAAATTAAAAGAGCTCCTAAATGGAATGACCATTTCATTCCACTATATGTTTCACTATTAAATTTAACATCTAATTAATATTTATAATAATACATTAAAATTAATATTTTTTTAAAAAACTATACTTCTTTCGTCCCACTTATTTAAATTCATTTACTTTTGACACTAATATCAATATTTAGTTTTAATAGCTCTTGAAGAACATGGTTTGTGCTTAAAAATTTGCTAAATAAATAAATGTGTCTAAATAAGTGAGACAACTCAAAAAGAAAAATGTGTCTAAATAAGTGAGACGAAGTCAATATATGTTAGTGCTGAATTTATCAATTATACAAATTGATTATAATTATTAGTATTAAATATTAAAAACAATTATATACCCTGATCAAAAAGCACAAGTTTTTATTACTAAATAGATTTAGTTTGTACATGTATATTATGAATTGTTCAATGTTCAACTTATCTTTCTGCTATCTTTGCCCTTGAAATTGATTTTAATTATAAAACCGTCACTCAAATTGATTTCAATTAGAAAGCTTTCTGTTTTATATATATATATAGATATTATTAACTAATTAAGGGGTTAGTATATAATTACAAACGCAGTTTCTTTCATCTTACCTGAAACCTTTTGGCTTTATGAATTATCACCAAGAGCAGTTGGCCCAACAAGGTTGACTGTAATTTTGTTGATGTAGCAGTTTGTCGTTAGGGGTATGCACCAATGATCAATTGATTAAATTTTCGTAATCTAAAAATTAAATCGAAATAAAAAATATTAACTGAACGGACCGCTAACAAATTAAAAATTGAATGAAAAATTGACCGATTAAAATTGATCAACTTCGGGTTTTAATCGGCTTTTTTGAACCAGACTATAATTTTTTTAAGTTAAAAATTTTATTCATATTCATAAAAATTAATAAAATAAAAAAATAATCTATGATATTCTAGATACGTTTCTCTATATCGATTAGTCACTGATATTATAGATGATTACAGATATGTACGTACCTAATTTGTAGAAATATTAGTACTTAATTGTATTTGGTTGTTATCAGCATTATTGCAAAGCATCTTTTAAATTAATGATCATCGATTTTATTATACTTTAATCTTGACTTAGACTTCATTTTTAACTTATTCACGAGCTAACGGCCGGCAAATTGAAGTTGACACCAAAGGGTGTTACGTGTAAA
This sequence comes from Leonotis leonurus, assembly GCA_026898415.1. NCBI lineage: Eukaryota > Viridiplantae > Streptophyta > Magnoliopsida > Lamiales > Lamiaceae > Leonotis > Leonotis leonurus. The sequence goes on along the minus strand of JAPKLX010000110.1, from coordinate 854,599 downwards.
ATGCCCACTTTTGTAACAAAAAACGAAAAATACCCACTTTGTAAGAAATATATGAAAAATGTCCATTTTGATTGTAAATTACCTAAAATATCCTTAATTAAAATTAGATTTGATTCTTACTTTGGAATGTAGTATTAATTAATTATTTTCTTATTTTTTTCAATTAAACAAATACTTGGTATATGTTTAAAATTATACACATCTAATTTAATTAAACAAAAATTATACACACCCAACACCACACACACATATTATTAAATAAAAAAATAGGATTATACAAAAAACTAAAAATCCGGTCGGTTAAAACAAAACCCGGTCGTACTTAACAAAACCCGACGGCCGGGTTTTGTTTAAATACGACCGGGTTTTGTTTTAACCGACCAGGTTTTCGTTTTTGTGTATATTCCTAATTTTTTTATTTAAATAATACGTAAAAATCATGTGAAGATTAAATCAAATTCAATTAAATCAAATATTAAATATAAAATTCAAATATATATATATATATATATATACCACAAAAAATACAACATGATTTCATACAAAATTGATGTAACATGAATGTAGTGTAATTTAATTGTAAATTTAAGGGTATTTTTTAACTTTTGGGTATTTTTCATATAAAAGTTACAAATATGATATTTTTCATGTTATTGTTACATTATAGGGTAGTTTTCATAAATAACCCATTAAATTAACTCTTTTGCTATCATTTCTTAATGTATGCGCATATAGCTGTTTTATTCATATCGTGGTTAATGATACCAATCATTTGCATTGCTTTCCTTTTTAAATTATCATTATATTAAAATTTGATTATACAATCGTGTTGCGAAGAATTCAAACTCGAAACTTTTGGCATCAACATTATTCTCTTATAATTAGTATTGTAATCGAATCCAATACTGTGAGACTCGAGTTCTGCATGTTTGAAAATTTGAAGGCTCTGAGTTTAGTTCAAGTTCAATTTGAGTTCTGAAAACTAATCTCGAGTTTGGTTCGATAAATAAAAATTGAGCTCAAGTTCGGTTCGTTTATTAATCGATTTAATAGTAAATTCGAACTTGAGGTCGAACTTGGCTCGAGTTAATTAAATATTTAAGTTCGAGTTCGTTTATTAAAATATTTTGTTAGTATATATGTATATATTTATATTAATTTGATAACTTCGTGAACAATTTCGTATATAAAATTTGCTAAACTATTCGAAGCTCGACTCGTTTTTAAGGTTCGTGAACAAGCATGTTAACAAAGTTAGCGAACTTTTCAAACCAAATACCATTAGACTCGAGTTCGGCTCGAAAATAAAATTCGAGCTCGGTTCAAGGCTCAAGCTCGATTTTGGGTAAATATTCTATATAAATACACTACTTTTCAACAAAATTAAATTTCAATAACACCTTTCAAATCTTCAAATCATACAATCTTTAAGACTATCATCTCAATTAGTGTTTTAAAAATAGGATGAGATCGGTCAATTCGACCGGTTTAACCGCAGATGATCATTAGTTAAATCTGTTTTAAAAACCAGATCGGATAAGCCGATTCAACTGAATTAACACAAAATCAGCCCGGTAGTTAAATCCGAGTCAGATTAATGGTGTCAAGTGAATCTTTAAATCCTACAGTCTTTAGGATTGTCGTTCAAATTACGTATTTACACCAAATTAGCCGTAAAAATGTATGTGGAAATAAATGTTTTAGAGTGTTAGAGTTTCCCCTCTGCAACGCCTACACGGTGTCCGTCCTTTCACCAAGGAGACAACAGTTGCCTCGCCGAGATCCTTAATTCTTTGCCGTTTTCGTCAATGGCTTCGAGCACTTTTACCTACCTTTTCTTAATATGTTAACTTTATTTCAATAAAAAATAGAACACATAAAATAAGAACTGAGTTAAAATCTAAAATAGGACATATATCTCAATATTAATGCTCGAAATCAAAGATCACGGATTCACAACCACGTCATATAATTGAAATCTATTACTATATAAAAGCAAAATCACTAGAATGTTTTTTTCCTCCCAAATCATGATTTTTCCCTCCTAATTTTGCATGCCCCATGCAAAGGAGATTCACAATTTATTTTTGTGTCACTATCTCTAGATACTTATACTATTTCCAAGAGTACTATTATCATCATTTTTCTTCTTTGACTACATCCCTCAATGATTTTACAATTTTCAAGAGTGATATTATTACATTTTCCTTCCTCAAAGATTTGCTATTTTAGATGCAATAATATTTCTATTAATTTTAATGGAATGAAGTGACCATACAAAATGTTGAATTTAA
>JAPKLX010000110.1:822736-852205 GCA_026898415.1 Leonotis leonurus | reverse complement strand
TTTTATGGTACCATCATTCTAATTTAAATATTGAATTTAAACTAATAATTCATTGTATGTTTTCTAAATGATCGACAATATGGAAAACAATTAACAAAAGGAAGACAAATTTAGGCCATAAATCTGGAAAAAATTGATAATACCATTATCCAAGTTAAGTTGATATATTGTTTATTCATTTCATTTGCACTATAAATTTAGTTAGTTGGAATTACTTTATCTTTTTTCCTTCATTTATTTGTAATATTATATATTTAATATTTAAATTATATTTTTCATTTCAAGTAAATAATACTAGCTAAAAATGCTTTAAGTAACGAAAAAAAAAAATATGCTTGAATTGAAGTACGAAAGTGTGGCGTATAAGTACCTCTTGGTAGGACCAACTCTAACCAAGGCCATAAAAGCATAAACTGAAATTAAAGATGCTCGGATGACTTGTTTGTTTCATCCCAATCACTCATAATAATTTAAAACATGACCTAAACTAAGATAGGATGCAGCACATGGCTGGAATTGTCGCGCATTCCTAACACATTTAACGCATATCCCCGACCTATGACCTGGGCGAAGATATGGGAGGTTGAATGAGCCTGGGCTTGTCTCTGGCAGTGGCTTGACGTGTCTAAGGTTGGTAGTGGCATTTTCCTTTTTGATTGATACCGTCTATGTATAGGAAATGCTTCTGATCTTCAATGATGAGGTGCCATGTGGGTAGTTTGTTGCAAGGTTATTAGAGTGAATCTGAGTGTACTAGAGCTTCATTTATAGTTCCTCTTGTACAGGCAGAAGGACCATCTTTGAATTAATGAAAAAACCCAGGTTTTGCTTTATCATGTTTCGTATTGTTTCTTGATTCATAGCTGCATTTGGTGTATGAGTCGAGATTGATGAGTGAACGTGTTTTGTATCTTAACACTCATCCCCGACCTATGACCTGGGCGATGATATGGGAGGTTGAATGAGCCTAGGCTTGTCTCTGGCAGTGGCTTGATGTGTCTAAGGTTGGTAGTGGCACTTTCCTTTTTGATTGATACCGTCTATGTATAGGAAATGCTTCTGATCTTCAAGATTTGCGATGGATGGAAAGGGAGAACTCTTTTTTTATTTCATGCATGGAAAGTCTTGGCTGCCACTCTTCTGCATCTTGCCTCTCGTCTGAGGCACCATGTAATATCCCGCTTTTTTTTTAGATAAAGTAGCGAACCTATCAAAATTTTTATTTTCCCGAACGTGTACCCAATTTACGAAACCTTGAGATCTTAATTGTAATAGAATCGTTAGTAGAAAGAAAGGAATTAATGGGTGCAATACCATTTATAAAGAAAATCATTAATAGTTATGGAGAATGTTTAATGCAATCATTAAATATGATTGGCATTTAAGAGACAAGTCCTTATAATAAGGTATTTAATGCAATCATTACTACGTTAATGATAGTTGGACTATTAAATGTAATTATTGATCCTACTTAAGAAAGTATGTGACTTATTATGATATATAGGGTAGTTATTGACGATTTGGAGAAACTAAGACATCAATACCGATCTTAACTCATTAACCTAACCTAATTTAAATTATACACTTTTGTTTAATCTATACTAGTTTGTGCACCCGTGATATGCACGGAAATATGTTATTCATCAATAATTTATGCATAGAGATATTTAAAATAATCGAAAATGATATAATCAAAAAATAATCGGTGATTTTAGAACCTTAATCATAAAAGATGGTTCCATTTCAAATCATGACTGTGTAGAGGACAATTTAGTTATAATTTCAAAATTTTGAAACCATGATCAGCGCTCCAAACCAGTAACTTCAATTTATTTTATCCAATTCAATTTATTTTTATTTGTAAAATGTATTTTTATATAATTCACAATAACACATTAAAACTTATGAATATATTAATAATAAAATAAATTAAAAATCAAAATTTAATTTTGGAATTTGGAAATTAATAAAACTTTATGATTTTATATAATAATATAATAATATTTAAATTTTACTTTATAGTCATTCTAATTTTAAAATTAACAAATAAAACGACATTAAAATTTTGAAAAGTTAAATGATAATATAAATTATTACGTAATCATAATAATAAGAATTTTTAAATTTTCATATATATTAGTATTAATTTTTTGGATAGTTCATAAATATAATTCTAGCCGTTCTATACGGTTCGATTCCAAATCGTGAACTATCTTAAAAACGATTTGGTTATGATTTTGAATATTCGAAGGAGTTAGGTTCTAAACTACAATCATGAGCACTTCTACTTCTGTAATTTTATAAATTTTAATTGGTTTAAATACTAATAATAATTAATTGATCATATAATAAAATTAACATAGTCATATTTATAAATGTTATAATTTTTGTTTGAGCAATTTTTTAATTAATATTGATCTACATATAATTTATCTCACAAAGAGTTGATTGTCTAAAAATATTTCTCATTGTGTTAACTAAAAATAAATATGAACGATTCATATTTTTATATTATATTATTTTTTATTATTTTACATTTAATAAAATAAAATAATTTTAAATATTTTCTCTAAAAATATTAAGACATCCATTAAAAAAAACTTTATAATGAGCTTCTATGCATGGTTTCAATTTATAATGGATTGAGTTTCAACTTTCATGCATAATATTAAAACATATTATAAAGAGTATTCAACTTTATAATTAGGAACATTATAATTTAGTAAAATATATTATATGTATAAGAATATGTATACATATAATTATTTTCAATTTACTAATGTGTTATAATTTTTTATATTAAATTTATATTTTATATAACATGTATCAAATTAAATGTATTGTCGAGATCTTTAATTTAATATGCATAATATTGCAAATATTTTTACGAAGAAAATAAATAATTTTAGGAAAAATGTGTTATAGAAGAGAGAAAATAATCTATAAAGTTTAAAAATTAATAAGGTAAACGCTAAACATAAACCAGATTCAGTTGTACATGTATATTATGATTTATTCAATGTTCAAGTTATCTTGTTGCTCTATTGGTTCACAATATAGCCTTCCTTATGAAAGGTATAGAGATCGAATCCTGTTAAGGATAATTTTTAAATTTAATAATTGTATGATTATATTTGCCATTGAAATTGAAGTTATTTATAAAATTTGTCACTCAAATTGATTTCAATTGGAATACTTTCTGTTTTATATATACTAGGTATTGCACCCGTGCTATGCACAGATTTATAAATCTATTTATTAATAATTTATAATATAGATATTTAAAGAAATCAAAAATATTGTAATCTAATTTTATTTGGTGGTTTTAAAACCGTAATCGATAGTACTCTTCTTAATTGTGACTATGTCAGTTTCAAAATTTGAGAACAAAATCAACGATTTGATATAATAACTTCGATTTATTTTACCTCATTCAATTTCTTATTTTATAAAGAGTCGTTTTTTTTATTAATTTATAACAACACATTAAAATTAAAAAATTAACTATTTAAACATTTGTGTATATTGATAAAAATTTATAATAAATATATTTGAACTCATTATTATTTATCGTTATATTTTGTTGTGAAATTCTAATTTCTTTTATATAATAATAAATATTTGACATAATTTTATGTAACAGCGAATTAATAGAGCTGGTAAATTAATAGAGCTCATAAATGGAATGACCATTTGTATTTCATTCTTGTTTCACTATGAAATTTAGTATTTAAATAATATTTATAATAATATATTAAAATTAATATTTTTTAAAAAACTATTCTCCTTCGTCTCACTTATCAAAATTCATTTACTTTTCACATTGATATTAATATTTAGCTGTAATATTTTTTGAAGAGCATGATTTGTGCTTTATAATTTGCTAAATAAAGAAATGTGTTTAAATAAGTGAGACAGCTCAAAAAGGAAAATGTGTTTAAATAAGTGGGACAAAGTCAATATATGTTAGTGTTGAATTTATCAACAATACAAATTGATTATAATTATTAGTATTAAATATTAAAAACAATTATATACACTGATTAAATATGACAAGTTTTTAGTACTAAATAAAAGATTAAACTTAGATGTAAGAAAATAAAATTAGGAAAACATATTAGATAACATTGAAATTTTATAGTAAAAATAGATTGAGACACTATGTCTAATTTATCTTCATGCATAATATTAAAACATATCATAAAGAGTATTCAACTTTATAATTAGAAACATTATAATTTAGTAAAATATATTATTTGTATAAGAATATATATACATATAATTATTTTCAATTTTTTATATTAAATTTATATTTTATATAACATATATCAAATTAAATGTATTGTCGAGATCTTTAATTTAATATGCATAATATTGAAAATATTTTTACGAAGAAAATAAATAATTTTAGGAAAAATGTGTTATAGGATAGAGAAAATAATATATAAAGTTTTAAAAATTAATAAGTTAAACGCTAAACATAAATCAGATTTAGTTGTACATGTATATTATGATTTGTTCAATGCTTAAGTTATCTTGTTGCTTTAGTGGTTCTCAATATAACCTTTCTTATGAAAGGTTTAGAGATCGAATCATGTTAAGGTCTATTTTTAAATTTAATAGTTGTAGTATTATATTTGCCATTGAAATTGAAATTATTTACAAAATTGCCACTCAAATTGATTTGAAATTGATTTCAATTGAAATGCTTCCTGTTTTATATATATATAGATATAGATAGCAAATATTAAATGAAACCCTATAAACCTTGGAAGGAAAAATACATATATAATAAGGATCTAAATGCACAATAGCCAATAATGTAATAAGGTCCAATAACAAATCTACCTTTAATACATAGGGAATAGTGAGATCTCTTACATACCATATTTAGTAAACTATAAAGACAAAGGTGGAAAGAAAAATACAACTTTACAAAAAGACAATGGAGAATGTATATAGGTTCGGCTGAAGGTAGGCTATGTTACAAAACAATTGATGCTGCACTGGACAATCCAGAAAATATGCTGGGAGCAGTCTCGAATGGAGTTAAGGAGAGAAAGTGAGCTGCTTTTCCCTGCATCTGGGGACAAACAGTCCCCAATGTCCAGCATGGGAATCTGGAATGGAGTTAAGGAGAGAAAGTGAGCTGCTTTTCCCTGCATCTGGGGACAAACAGTCCCCAATGTCCAGCATGGGAATCTGGAAAAAGGAAACAGGATAAAGTTAGCTTAAGTTATCATAAGAAAGGAAAAGATATGGGATTTTGCAAGTGTACAGTATAAGGAAACTAATAGTGCAAACCTAAAGAGTGAAAGAAGGAAGGAGCACTGCTTTTCTACTCTTGGCCGAAGAGAAGTGAGGCAGAACCAAGGATAGTGACATTTCAGACTGCAACTTTTGCAGAGACCTGCAACAAGAGAACAAATGAAATAAATTAAATGTGATACAATGCAAAGTCAACTAGGTAGAGAATGGCTACAGATCTCATGCAGAGTTCTTCCCTATAAATACCCCTTGTCTTACCTTAGATAAGCTTTGCACTTCACAAACTCATACACTCAGAACACTTAGCATATTAAGAGAAGTATAGGGAAGAGGAAGTTATTCAAATCCAGACCAAAGCTCTCCAGCCCCTGGAGGTAAAATTTCAGAACAAGAAGCCTTAGAATTATCTTCTAAAAGTTCAGTCTTGACTTAGTTAAAAGGACATAACCTGCTTAGAAATTCATGTTATGCCTATCATCATACACTGGACTTAGTAGAACTATAACTCCCTTACTTGAAAACTTAGAACTATATACCAGCAGTTAATCCCAACATTAATTATTCAGATTTTTGTCAACTTTGGCTCGCAAGTGATTTATAAAGATGAGTCACAGTTCAAAGATGATTATCAAAATCTTTTTAAATGATCTTGAGAGAACATTTCTATGTGGTGTATATGTTTTTTTTTTCTTTTTAACACTCATTGTATTATATTTACATTTTTGTAATTAAATAACATTTTGCAACACCTAAAAATATTTGTTAATAACCAAATATAACTTTTGTCCATCCATGAGCAAAAAAGTCGTTGGCAATATTAATTTTGAGCGTGTATGGTTCTTAATTATTTTGGTTATTGTATATATGGATTAAATAGTTGAAAATTATCCACATGTTGAATAGATGATTGTAGTATTTTATATTTTTCAAATCAATTTTTCGGTGGGTGAGAAATAATATACTAAAGATTATTTTTTGATGGAATTCAACTTACTTTGGCTTGAAATAAAATTATTGTGAAAGAGAATGATTACTTTTAGTTTTGGTTAACAAAATTAAATTAATTGATGGTCCAATTTAGTTTGGAATTAATCAATTTGGCATCACCAGTTATTTGGTCCAACTAATTATATTTAAAGGATAAAGATCACATGTCTCTTTATCCTTGATTGTCTGGTCAAATTAATACCATAATTTCATATGCACAAAATAATAACGATGACACAATAGGCTTACAACAGTTAGAAACAGCGACTCATGATAAGCTACTATAAAAGGAGAAGCAATTGAGAGCTTAGAATACATGGACAAGAAGCTTTCTCTTCTCTCTTTTGAATACATTCATATTTTGTTTGCATTATTAGGAGCATTGTATGCTAGCTAGATTTTCAAATTTCTTCAAATTCGTCGGAGTTTATTTAGTATCATGTGGTGCAACTATTCTAAATGAAGAAATCATTTCATCTTTACACTAATCCGAAGAGCTCTAGCTATGATATATTTCGTCTTGCGGAGGGAGATCTTTCTCGACTCGACTTTCACTTTATTCGGGTTTTGTTATTTAATTTGTTCAATTTAACTAGAGAAGTAATAATTAGAGTTTATGACATTGCGAAAATTTTTGTTACTTGAAGTTATTGATGATAGAATTTTGACTTTTATGTATAATGTTTCCATTTTTTTTAGTGTATGGTAGCTAGTAAAAAAAATTAATATTTTACACAAAGAAATTGTATTGTTTAACTTGGAAGCGGAATAAAGATCAAAATGTACATTAAATGGAAATCAAAGTGATCTCCATGTAAGAAGAAGAAAATTAAAGTACAATCTTTGGTACTTGGGATATGATGATGTGTTGAGGCAGATTGTGAGTTTCCAGAAATGGACAAACACAGATTTGGAGTTCCTTGAGGAGCGGCATTCGACCTTGTTCAATGTCGATTTGTATGAGCTTCCACATGTATTGGATGGAGAATACTTGGAGGCATGGGAATGTATTACGCAATACTGCTATCCTCCTCCTAAGGTACGTGTTATTAAGGTGGCTTCCTAATAATCGCAGGCATTGTAAATATGGGCACAGAAAGATTACTCACTATAACTGTAGTCAGACTGTTATAACTGTATCGGTGGATTAACAGATTTCCCAGCAGTGTTACCGAAGATGAAATCGCCGCTGCCATATCGGTGGATCTCTGATACGATCCTAGACGAGACCGTATCGGGATAGAGCTCTTCGAGTGAGCTTAGACTCCAGAAACATAGAGAGAGATAGAAATACTACAAATATTCATATTCATTTCTTCCTTCTAAATTACAAGACATAACATATATATAAACTAGCTAGATAACCCTAATGGGCCTAAAACTATTACGGGCCGATTAACATCGCAATACCCGCTACAAATACTACGGCCCATCAATAAGATATTAATTGTATCAATCTCTCTTCTTATAACTGTATGTGTATTAATGCTTTGTACGAACATATTTATAAACCGATGGTGCCAATGGCAACAACTTCCTCATATTCATATTATAATATACAAAAGCAGTTTCTTTTATCTACCTCGAATTTTCAGCCTTTATTGCTAATAGCAGTTGGCCTGCCGTGGTTGACTGCAAATTTTTAAATGTAGCTGATATTAATTGATTGACTTATTTAGGAAGGGTATGTAAGTGATCGTGTGAACATTTCGTTATTAAGTTTGGATTGGAGGAGCTAGCTGGTGGACTTATCTGGAAGGGAACTAACTTGAGCTCAACCATGTGTATCTTGTATTCTTCGTTTCGCGTTTGTTTCCAATTCCACCAACAGTTGTAATCGAACTGAACCTAATATTGTACTAATATTCAAGCATGACTCGTTTGAAAATGTGAACAATCGAGTTTGGTTCGAGTTCTGAAAACCAAATTCGAATCCGGTTCAACAAATAAAAATTGAGGTCGATTTCGGTTTGAATTTGATTTGTTTATTATTCAATTTAATAGTCGGAGCTCAAACTCAGTTTAAATTTGTTAGAATTTGTTAAAGAGTTCATTTATAAAGTTGTTTGAGTTAAAAAATTATATTAATTTGACAAGTTCGTAAACTAGTTCATACTAAAAATTTATAAAATTTTTGAAACTCGGCTCTTTTTAAATTTTGTGAATTATATTTGAACATGTTCGCGAGCTTTTCGAAGCAAAGCCTTAATTTGATAAATAATTTGAGCTCATTTCGGGGCTTGAATCGATTCATTTAGTGAATGAATAAATATTGAACAAGCTTTTATCGAGCTGATCTACGAATAATTCAAAAAAACCTTGATTCTATTACGTCCATAATTAAGATACGGATCATGTTTTACTTTCAAAATTTGTGAGAGGACACTAAAAGAATTGAAGTGATACGTAGTGATTATTTGATGCCCGATTCAATAATAGTTCATTCAACATTTATTGGTTCAATAAACAAATTAAACTCAAGACTAACAACGTTTTAATATTTTTGAAGCCGGACTTGAGACTGATAATATTTAGATCGAAATGCTAGCGAGCATGTCCGAAAAAAAAAATTGAATTTTTTTAGTTGAACTTAAACTTTAAATAGTTCGTAAACTTGTTAACGAGTTTGTTCGCTAACCTAAAAACAAGCTAAACTTCAAATAATTCGTTAATTTTATACAGGAGTCACCTTATGAATTTATTCAATTAATATGAATATATATATATATATATATATATATATATATATATATGTATGTATATGTATATAAATGTACCAACTCAATTAATTTGACAAACGAGCTCGAACTCGAAATACTTAACAAACTAGAATCGAGTTTGAGTTTAGGTTCAAATACCCTATTAAATAAAATAATTAATGAACTAAATTCGAACATAAACTCGATTTTATCTATCGAAATGAACTTGAACCTTTATTTACAAAGCTCGAATCGATGAACTGAATTCGAACATAAACTCGATTTTATCTATCAAAGCGAACTTGAACCTTATTTACAAAGCTCGAATTATGCTCGAGTCGAACTCGAACCATTAACTTTTCAAGGAAACTAAACTTAAATATGACTGTATTCGATTTACCCCGTTTTAATTACAGTACAACTGAAAACTAATGTAATTATAAAACTTATTTATGCGGGAGGCAAGTGGCAGCAACTTGCTATTTTTTTATACTAGGTGGAACTCCATTTCCAGCTGTACACACAAATGAGTGTTGACAAGTGATATTACAATAATGAAGTTTTAAAATAATATTTTATACGTCTCATTAATAACGATACAATTACTTTTTACATAAAAATCAACAAAAAATACCTCATGTACTAATATTTAGCTAATAAGGAAATGAGTCATTATTAATGAGACGTACTAAAATGAAAAATAAATCATTTTTAATAAGACGGATTGAGTATATGGATACTTTTCCATATTGATTAGTCACTATTAATATTATAGATGATGAGAACTTTGTACGGTTGTACCTAATTTGTAGAATATTACTTATTATATTTGGTAGGTAGCAAGGCATCTTTTAAATTCTTTAAAGATTAATGATCATCCAATTCTTTAGACTTCACTTAAATTTATTTAAGCTAGTGGCTAGCTGTTTTATTCCTCGAGGTTAATGATACCAATCAGTGGTTAGGGATAGAGCTGGTAAAGTGGCGGGCCTGGCCCGCCCCGCTCGGGCCCGACGGGCTTCTCAAAATTTTGAGATCCGTCCAAGTCCGATCGAATATTTTTGGGCTTCAAAATGTTAGGCCCAATTCGATCTCGGGAGGGCGGGCTTTTTTGTGGGCGGGCCCAAAATTTTATTTATTTAATATAAATAAGAAAATCCTTTGAAAATTTGACAATTACAACGTAAATAAAACTATGTAATTAACACCTTCAAATGTTTATAAAATTCTGAAATGAATAATTAAAAACATAAAATATAGACACTACAAGTTCATAATTAAAATTATATAACAATCTCAAAATAAACAATTAAAACTTTAAAAATATTTTATTAATTATCTATCAAAGTTATACAAAATATAAATAAATATTACAATAATAATTTAAATTAAATAACAATTACGAAAAATAGTGTTTTAACCTATACTATCAGACAGACTTTTTAGCCCGAAAACCCAGGCTTTTTAGCCCAAAGACCATCGGGCCCAAGGCAATTTTAGGGCGGGCTTTTTGGGCCCTTATTTCAGTCCTCCTTTTTTCAAGCCCAAGCCCGCCCAAACCCCGGCCTTTTGGGCGGACCTATGGGCTCGGGCCATTTTTGCCAGCTCTAATTAGGGATGAGTAGGATACTAGTATTCGGTTACAAATCTGGAAAAATAACAAAATTGAAAAAAAAAAGAGCGAAAATTCTAAATCGAAATCAAACCGAATTAAGCCCGAATCGAAATTTTTAGTTCGGTTTGGTTAAAAATCGAATTGTAAATATTAAATAAATAATCAATATATAATATATTTAATAAGTAATATTATATATTATATTTATATGTTTAACAAGTAATATTAAATAAATATAATGAAATAAATTATTATTATATAATATATTTCGGTTAGATTTTCGATATATCGATATTTCCATATTTTTGATACCAAATTGACATGAAAATTATTTTGTATTGAATAATACTCCCTCCGACCACCAATATTTTTTCCATTTTGACCCGGCACGAGTTTTAATAAAACTGATTGACTTTGGTTGGTAAAGGGTAAAGTGAGGATAAAGTGTAGTGAGTGGAGAATGAAACCTACAAAAAATTAAATGATATGTAATGTTTTATGAGTGGATAATGAGACTTAATTTAAAGTGTAGTGAGTGGAGAAGGAGTTGCCAAAAATAAAAAGAAAAATGAGAAGAAACTTGGTAGACAGACTAAAATGGCAAAATTGGAAGAAACTTGGTGGACGGAGGTAGTATTAAGTTATACCCTAATTAATAAACATTTGTAGAAAATTGAGAATAAATAAAAAAATTATTAAAAATTTAATATTTACATATGAAGCATGTCACATCATTTGTAAGAGTAACCTTGTCCGTCCCAAACGAAATACTTAATTAAAAATAAAAATATTATTTTTTGTTTTGAAAACTATTAAAATTATTGTTACGTATAATATATCATTCACAAACTTTTGAAATAATGATAAAGAATTAATCGAGATTCATAATTTTTCTTTGATCTTTATGCATTATTTTTTTCACATAAATTTCTAAAATTATTAATTTGTCTTATATTTTTTAATAATAATAATAATAATAAACATTAGTTTGTGAAATTTGAATGACTTTTATCTACGTATGCATGCAGTGACAGATCTACTAAGGCTACTTAAAGAAGGGGTCCTACTGATTTTTTTGTAATATATATTATATTATTATAAATTTGTAAAATCATCGATATTTTTACGAATAATTATACAAAATCCCCTACTATCAATAGTTATAGAAAAATTTATATTTCAACTTCGTATATCAAAATCGAGTCCTTACAACCGATTTTTTCTGCATCCGCTATTATACATACGTATTTAACATCAGTTTTTCACTTTGCCAAGATGTTTCGAGAATAGAAGATGAAACACAATTTAAAATAGAGAATATTGTGCGTGTATATATAACTGTATTTGTTTCTTATTATTATGTTATGCGTACTAGAAATTTAGTCTGGTGCGACGCAGGTCATAATTATATTTAAGATCATAAAATAATATGTATATCACAAAAAATACATAAAAATATGTATAATTATGAACATTAAGCATGTAAACTCAGATGTCATATATATTTATATATGAAGCATCAATAAGTATAGACTACAATTGATTATTTTAATTAAAATAATATAATTATAAAAGATGTCATATTTGTTTATATACTACCCCTTCATCGCACGAAAGTAATCCCCTTTGCTTTATTAGATGTATTAGTGATAAAATTTTGTCAAAAAAAGAAATGAGACTACTTTAGTAGGACGTCTCAATCGGGAAAGAAGAACTACTTTCGTGAATAGGAGGGAGTACTTTGCTTATATTGGACAATTTTTTTCAAAACAATATTGCTAATATTTTTTTTGAATAAAATCCAAAATAATAATTCAATAATAAGTTATAAATATTATTCTAAAAACTGGTGTCCAAATACCATGGTGACATATATGTCCATCATTAATATAAATAAAAATATAATTTAAATGTTAGATTCACATGCTATAAAAGAGTTGGTGATAAGATTTTCACTTTCCTTCGTAGACATAAAATTTGTGTGAACATTTAAATCACCATCGTAACATAAGATAATTAATTTGATCCAAACATTTAAAGTGCCACAATCACTTTCAGTTAACAAATTTGGTCCGATATAACATAAAGACTTTAAAGTGGCTTGTTGTGGAAAGCTTTTGAACAATCCACCACCTCATAGTTTCATGGTACGACTAATGACAGTCAATGATCACCTCAAGCAAATGATATTAAGTTATAAATTAATAGGCATGTATAATAAGCATCAATCATGTATCAGCATTTATCACTTAGATGTATTACAAGTTAAATCAAGTGAATAAGGAACTAAAGAAGCACCTGCACAGTTCGACTTCTTTCATCTTCAATGCATCAAAGATAGATCACTATTGTTTCCACATATTTCCTTTCGCGTACAAGGCGTTCAAGAGAAAAGGCTATAGGAGTTTTGGGTAGGGATGACAATTTACCTGTGGGTACCCGACACCCGTGGGTACCGATCCTAATAGGGGTGAGTTTGAGATGCATTTAATTCATTTATTTCGTGGTTATGAGTATGGATATTAACAATTCATACACGCAAAACTCAAATACCCGTAAAAATTGACCCATGCAACACCCGTAAAGTATCCGTAAAAAAATGCAACATATCCACCTAACCAAAATAAGATCCATTGCAGTCCTTGATGGATGAAAGTGCTTCAACTATCATTTTATTGTAGCTGAAGTATGGGATGGTCAATCTATGCATAAGAGAAGCGGTTTATAATATGCCTCCAAATAATTGTATGACATATAGAGTAAATAACAAAGAGGAGAAAATGAGATTGACAATCAGTTTCCCATAAAACTTCATTTATGAGAAAATTAAATGGTTTCACCGGCCTAAACATCACCTAAGAAAAAACATCAAAAAAGTTTAGAATTTTAAAGATGGATCACAACCAGAGCTCGAGAGTAATGTAATATGCAAGATAAATTTAAAATCCTGTTGAAACCAAATTGTAAATGATGTTAAGTTACGATTATAAACAATTACTTAAATGAAAAGCGAGACATGCATGCCTATGGTGATTTTTAACAACCTCAGGGTTTTGAGGAGGTTTCTTACTAATATTCTCAGATTTCACACACACGAGGAGCGATATTCCAAGAGATACAACCTAAATCATTTAAAATAGCTTGTTGGCCAGAGGAGAGGGCAAAGAGAATGGATAAAAAAAGAGCGTCCAGAAGAACTGATATGGGTCCTTTTACAAATTCAAATGATTGAATTTGTTTTTGGATGTATTTATCATTCAACTATATCTGTATTTTTGTGGGACTTAGAGATTAATTTCTGTAGAGAGACAAAAGAAGAGCAAAGAGCAAAGGGGAAAAAACCCGGGTACCGGAAATTATTTAAAACTTAGAACCGGGAACCGGCTTATTTTCCGAAAAACCGGTTATCGGTTCCCGGTCCGATACCGGTTCGGTACCGGTTCTTCCCGAGAACCGGTTACCGTTTGACACCCCTACTCCCTCGCACTACTTTATACAAACTGCTTTTGAACTTTTTTTTATATATTTATATAGATTAGGTTGTTGGAATCGATCAATTTAAAAACAGAAGCAGTGAAATATTAAATATACAATTTTCTGTATATATATATACTCCCTTCGTCCCACTTAAGATGGCTCATTTCTTTTGGCACGCAGACCAATAAAGTCTCATTCTTTTTACTTACGCAATACATATCTTTCCTAAAAATATTGCTATAAAAGGAAATGAGTCATCTTGTTGGGACGGACGGAAATGGCAAAATGAGTCATTTTGAATGGGACTGATGGAGTATAATATAGAGAGTATTTAATTTGATTTTAATTTTAGTATAATTATTTTAAATTTCAGTAGCATCAATAATTAAATATATTAATTACTAATTTACTCACATTTAACATTTCTATAAAGATAGAAGAAATAGTCATCTTTTTTCTTTCTATTAATTCTATCATGTTTGAAAAAAGTCATATTTCTTTAGTAAAAATATGTGCATTATGTATTTCGAATATAGATCACGTTGACATAGCGGAATCATACATAAGAATGCATATATGGAGAATCTGATACAATGTTTTTGATTTGGAAGAAATACGAAACAGAAAGTTATTAAAAATCGAATATATAAAATAGTACATTGCAGGAAATGTACGATTCTTTTCTAGACAAATCAACAACCGCAGAAGAATGCGTCGAGAAGAATAAACAATATATATATATATATATATATATATATATATATAACTCTATAACTGGACTCTCATATATATATAGTTCACTTTAGAAAGATATACATAATTTTAATAATTACATAAATATCATAATCTAATATTAATATCCATGTAATGATATTATTTAGAAGATTTTAAACTTTCTTTCTTATTTTTATACATTATCAGTAAAAAGAGTGTGAATTGATTACTTTACTAGTTACTGAAGAACTGGATTTTTGACCACTCAGATTCTAACTTCTAAGTCCTAAAACTGTTAAGCCTGAACCCGCTGTAGCTCATTGTTATGAATTGATTAATGAATTAAGTAATGGTTAGAGTTTACACGTGAGAGCCGTGATTTTTCAGAATGTTTTTTAGAATATTATTTTATCGAGAAGTCGAGAACCCGGACTATTAGTACATTATTATAACGGGTAACAAGAGCAAATATGAGATTCGTTCGAAATTAGATATTTTGAAATTAGATATTTTGAAATCTAGATATTTTGAAATTTAGATATTTAGATATATCTAAAAGGTGAAATACGAGATTCATTCGATTGCTCGGATTTGAAGTCCGAGCCGAGATATGGACAAAGCATGATAATTTACATACACTTTTATCGCGATACGGACCATACGCGGAAATTTTATTTTCGCTGTCCGTGAATAGTAGAACCGAGAACTCGAGAACTCGAGAAATCGAGAAAACTCCTATTTTTCGATGTTATAGCACGAGTAATAAGAAAATTTCCGAGAAGTTTAATAAAATTTATTTCAGAAGAAATGGAGTTTTAAATTGATATCTATCAAGAAATTGAGAAACAAGCATTTTTTCGATTTACGTGCAACTCGATCGGGCCAAACCCCGACTTTAGTTCACGAGAGACGAAGATATTTTTAATGAGTAAGAAAGTCGAGTGTGTTGACTCTTGTTTCAACGGGGATGGATAAATGACGAAGAATCGGATCGAAAATATCTAAAAGATGATTTGGACCCGGATATTAGATATTTGAGGGGCAACTTGTGGCCTATAAAAAGACCACAAAGTCACCCCATTTCAGCCATTTCAAGTGAGTTACAGAAAAGAGAAATGAGCATTATTGGAGTGAGAAGAAGAAGAGAAAAGGGATGGGTTTTTCTCCGATTCTCGTCCCGTTTGTCTCGTTTTTTCGATTTCTTTGAAATCTAATCCGATAGAAAGGTAGCCCTCGATCTTACCTACGTTTCTACGATTTTATTTTCATATTTTGAGCTCGATGAAATAGTGAAATAGGGGCTGCCCTTTTCGATTTTTATCGGGTCAAACCCGAATCGAAAAATGTCGAGAATTAATATTGCTCGTATGAGTTAGATAAATATGTGTTTTAAGTTTCAATAAAATCTAAGCATGTTAGGTTTTGAGAAGTTAACTTGAGCTCGTCGTTTTGTATGTTTTCGATTTTTCTCGGATGAATTGAATAGACGAGCATGTATGTTGGTTATATACGAGTATTATGTGAATTTACGATAATTAATCGAGTATGTTTTAAAAAAAAATGCGTGCGGGCGACAGTTCTGCCCGGGTTTTGTTTAGTCGTTTTAAGTACATATGAGTAGAATTTTTAACATAATAAAATACTAGATCGAGTTAGGAGTAATCTCCAACTTGAATCACCCCGTTTCATTGTGTTTTAGATTTGTTATGAATTTTTCAAAATGGTTGCGCAAACTGTCAATTCCAGCGAAAATTTGGAAATTATCTAACTTTGAAAATTCGTGAAAAATAGAGTAAAATGATTTTATGTGTTTTGTCTTCGGATTATAAAACTTTACGATGTTATGGTCACTTTAAAGTTTGATTCGTTACAATTGGAATTATTTCCAATTTATTATGATTTTTCAAAGTCAACTGCTCATTTAATTTGAACTCGAGAGCATGAAAAGTGTTATGTGATGTTTTATTTAACGAACGAGTTTTATTATACGTTTATATCATTGTATTAAGTTTCATGATATTCTTTGATGTTTTGATCTTAGATGAGCATGAGTGCTGAGAAATGATCAAACATGAAGTTAGGTGTTTAATCAAAATCAAAACATGGTTTGATTAGAAACCATCGAACGACCCTCTTAGAATCTAAATCCGAAACTCGAACGATAGCCGAGTTAAAAGAACCGAGAATAATTCTCAAATAACAAAGGATAATAATTCCTTACACTTAGAGAATATTAGATGCGCTCGAAAATGTTATCTCACTTGAGAAATTATGTTTCAAAGTGTTGTCTTGCCGAAATGATTTATGTTTTGTATCAATGCCTATCTGATTAAGGGTACCTGGTGTAAGGATCCTGGATTCCTGGTTTAAGGATCCAAAGAATTTAAATCGAATTCGGGTTCCAGTGGGTGGTGTAACCTACTCGAACTAAATGTGCACAAATAACCGAGAGTCATTGATCGGGTTGGCCAGTTCAGTGGACCGTGAGTCATCGATCGGGTTGGCCGGTTCGGTGTCCGTAGAAGGTGGTCACCTTCTCGGTATCAAAAATTATCAAATTACAGATATGACAAGTATACTAAAGAAAATTAGACTGATCAGTCGAACTCAATATTTTTCACAAAAAGAATTTAGTGAACATGGGTACTTTCAGATAAAATCCTATGTTTTACTCTTACGGCATTGACAATTATATATGTATGAATGTGATTTCGGCATGTGCCTACGGAGTACGTTTGTAATCAGCCCTGCATGTATTTATAAATGTGCAGGTTGAGACATGATGATGGGAGATGCTGTAGTGGGCTTGTCGGTCTTTAATTAAATCTTGGGTGTCTACGTGTCTTCATACACGTAAACTTCAGTCGATTCTCATTCCGCTGCGAGAGTTTCTATCAGTTTTTGTTTGGCGAAATTGCCAAATATGTAAATTAAATCCTTGTATGAACTAAACTCAGTTATGGAATTTCCTTTCGGTTCAGTCAAAGCTTTCAGTATTCCACCTTATCCATTATTTATTTATCCGTTAGTCGCGCACCCGGACTCTGCCGGGGAGGGCGGAGGTCAGGGCGTGACATGGTCACCCATGGGTCTCAAACACATATACTCATTCTCTATCTTCATCTCTCCTCCATTTATTGTTAGTAATTTGATATATACAGTTCTACAAATATTTTCACCATTAACGACTTCCGATTTTTCAGAAATTCATAATTTTTTAAATTGCGTTTTTTCTCATAATTTTTGACTTAATTGGGTATTAAAAAAAATTCAATTTTAATAAAATTTATGTAATGATTTATTAAATTCTCGATTTGCTTTTGATTTATGTAATGAAAATTTTGATATATTGAAATAAAAATTTCCAAAACCTTCTTACCGTTCAATTCGGTAAATCCATTTATTCTTATGATAATAACAAGTTTTACTTTTAATTCTCTTAAAAAATAAAAATAAAATTCAACGCTCTACTTATGTTCTTTGTAAAATACGATAAGAACATGATTTATCGTCACTGTTTAAACAACTCTTCTTATGATCTTCGTATTTCTTTTAGGCTATGCAAGTTTTGAATTTTTTTTTGTTAATAACGTATTAGGCATTTTTTGAGAAAAAGAAAACTCATAAATAGTTCATTTTTATTAGGGGATTGTAAATAAAATTACATGGGGCTAAATTCTTTAATTTTTTTTCTTTTAATTTGAAAATTAAAATATAAAATATTCAATCAACTTTTAGCATTATAGTTGGATACAAACTTTGAATGAACAAAATATGGAGGATGCTAAACTTAGTAAAAATGATACTTTCACTTTCCCTTTAAGATAAAAAAAAATTGGAAAAAAAAAGTATTAGTTGGGCCGGGCCGGATCGGGTTAGAACGGGGTTGGGTCGGGTCCGGACCAAATATGGTCGGATTTGGACATGCCTGGAAAAATAATTTGAAAAAAAATTTATTGGTCGGGCCAGGCCGGGCCAGAACCAAAACCGTATCTAGCGGGTCGGGTTGGATCCGGACCGAACATGACCAGGTTTAAACGAGTCTGGAACCAGAACCGGAACCGAAACCATAACTTTGAAATGAGCGGGTTTTGACCGGTTCTGGGTCCGATCCAGGTTTTACCTACCCATTAACACCCCTACGTGAGAGTAGTGTGCATAGGTGAGTTGTAATGCATGGTAGCACGCATGCAGTAGCTTTGCATGCTTTGCATGCATGTGTTTATGTTGATGTTGTTGGGTTGTATATAAATAATGTGGTCAATGATGAGGTGCCACGTGGGTAGTTTGTTGCAAGGTTATTAGAGGGAATATGAGTGTACTAGAGCTTCATTTATAGTTCCTCTTGTACCGGCAGAAGGACCATCTTTGAATCGGAGGGCGAGGAGCTCAAGTCGTTTGTGGCAGTGAGGAATCGGGGTTTGAGTGAGGACTACTTTGTGGAGAGTTATGTGGAATGGTTGCGAGATGAAATAGGTAGTGTTGTGCGTATGTTCGACCCTACTAGGTTGGGTCAAGCTATCAAACTTGCTAAACAACAAGAACTCCGGTTGTTAGCACTGGGAAGGGGACCTAAACAGTGGAGCAAATGGGTTGAGGCTGGGGGTAGAAGTGAGGTGGTAAGCAAGAAAAGTGGAGGAGAGCATGTGAGGAAGGCTATGATGCAGGGTAATCAACAACCTACAACCTTTAGGAAGTTGTCACCCGTTGAAATCGAAGAGAGGAGGAAGAAGAAGTTGTGTTTCAATTGTGATGAAACATTTCAATCGGGCCATAAATGTAAAAGGATCTATTATTAACGCATTAGCAGGACAAGTAATTGCAGACACTATCAAGCTTCAAGGGAGGATTGGGAAACATGTGATCACAGTGTTAATAGATATTGGAAACACTCACAGCTTCTTGGATGTGATGGCATCCCAAAGGATAGGCTGTGAAGTTGAGTATACAAACTCTCTTCTAGTCAGTGGTGGATCCAGAAAAAAATGTTAGGGGGCGCTAAGTTTCGAAGAAATACGTAAAAAATAAATTTTGTTATAGTTCAAGTAGGTAGGAGGGGCTATTGTATAAATATACGTAAAAATACCGATAAACGATTTTTTAAGTATAAAATACATCAAAAAAAAATTAGGAGGGGCCGAAGCCCCTCCCACCTTACACTAGATCTGCCACTGCTTGTAGTGATTGTGGTATATGGAGGGAAGATTTAATGTACTACAAGGTGTCCAAAGTTAGAATGGGTAATGGGAGGATGCAAGTTTACTGCAGCTATATGGTTACTCCATCTTGGTGGTTGTGATATGGTGGTTGGGGTCGACTTACTCAATCAGTTAGGGCCTGTGAGATTTGACTTCTTGGAGCAAAATATAAGCTTCATGAATGATGGGAAAAGGGTGGTGCTGCAGGGGAATAAGTCAATGGTGGTTATTACTATGATCACAGGAAAACAACTCACTAATACATTAAAGAAAGGCAAAAGATCTTATATGGGGTGTCTTTGTATGGTTTCTGCTGAGAAGGTGGTTGAAGCTTGCAAACCACATCCGGAGATTCAACTATTGATATCAAGGTTCCTGTCACACTTTGTTAATCCCACGCAACTACTTCCTACAAGAGAGCAAGATCACAAAATTGCACTCAAACCATATGTTGCAGCATTCAAACAAGGTGCTTATAGGTACCCCTATTAGAGGATTGGGATCGAAAGGCTAGTGCAAGAGATGCTTGATGCAGGGGTTATACAGCACATCACAAGTTCTTTATCTTCTCCAGTATTGCTAGTAAAGAAAAATGATGGAAGCTGGCGTTTTGCGTGGATTATAGTCAGCTAAACTCTATCACTATCAAGGATAATTTACCTATTCCCTTGAGAGATGATCTATTGGATGAACTAAGAGGCGCCACCATCTTCTCAAAGATTGATTTGCGAGTTGTATCACCAGATAAGGATGAATCCAAATGATGTGCACAAGACTGCATTTGTCATAGCCTCTGGTTTGTATGAGTTCAAAGTGATGCCCTTCGGGCTAACAAATGTTCCCGCAACATTTCAAGCTCTTATGAACTCCATCTTCAAGTCCTACCTGGGGAAATTTGTATTAGTTTTCTTTAATGACATTTTAGATTATAGCAAGAACATAGAGCTGCATAAGGAGCACCTTGAGAGTGTCTTTCAGATTTTGTTGTCTCATAACCTCTTTGTCAAGGCCTCTAAGTGCTCGTTTGGTCAGACTCTAGTGGAGTATTTGGGACATATTATATGTAATGGTGGGATGGCTGCAGATCCAGGCAAGATAAAGGCCATGGTGGATTGGCCATGCCCTACAACTTTAAGGGCTTTGCTAGGGTTTCTAGGACTGATTGGGTTACCTTAAGTTTGTGAAGGATTACGGTTCCATAGCAAGGCCTCTGACTGATCTAATGAAGAAAGGAGCTTTCATCTGGACTGAGCAAGCTACAAATGCCTTCATAGCACTCAAGAATTCTATGGTTACTGTCCCGGTGCTCAACTTGCCAGACTTCTCACTTCCTTTCATCTTAGAAGCAGATGCATCATATGGTGGGATAGGGGCAGCTTTTGAAGAGCACGCTTACCGAGGCTCCACTATCGATGAATACTCGGTGGACCAATTTGTTGGCCACCACAGCTTCGATAATGATGGCATCTTGATGAGGCAAGGCGTGAGGGACGGGGTCGTCGCTAGAGAAGGTAACGACCTCGTCCTTTTTGAACCTCTTGTGAGAAGGCTCCTCTGACGGTTGACTTCGAGCCTCGGCTTTCAGCGAGGACTTCGTCGAACCTTGGGGCAGTCCGGTGATGGCAGTGATGACCCCGTCGTACTGAGGCTGATCTTCGTCCTCGTCCTCGTCGTCGTGCCTCGGTTTTTTATCTTGGTGGGGTTTGCAACTTCCCCCTCCTCTGTTCCTGCTTCGCTTGCCTTTGCTCCGAGGTCGGGAATCTTGTTGATTGCGACCTCGGTACTTTCCGAGGGTGCCATCTCGCACTAGATGGTCGATCTCCGAGGCGAGATTTCGGCACTCTTCGGTGTCATGGCCGTGGTCCTCGTGAAACTCGCAGTACTTGTCCTTGGATCGTCGTTTGGATCCAGTTCAGGACAACAGCGGAGGCTTCTGGAATAATCTGATATGAAGCTCGTAGATCTCTGCCCGAGGCTTGGTCAGCGGAGCGAACTGACCTTGTTCCTGACTAGGCCGAGGTCCGAGGCGGGACGCTAGAGGACCTCGTTGGATTCTCTCGAGGGCACCTCGTTGATTCTGCCCGTGATCGACTCGTTCCTCCCTTCTTTTCTTATCTTGACCTTCAGGTCGGTCAATCGCTCGTTTCCTTCTATCGGCCTCATCCGCTTCGGCGAATGTATCAACAATCCTCCATAGTTGTTTGGAGGTTTGAGGGCGCTCTTTCACGAGCTCCCTGAAGAGAGTGCCGGAGTGGATGGCATTTTGAAATGCCGAGATAAGGACGTCATCAGATAGGCGGTCAACCTTGAGGCTTTCATTGTAGAATCTAGCCAAAAAGTCGCTGATTGATTCTCCTCGTCCTTGTCTCAAGGTAAGGAGTTGAGCCGAACTGATCTTCGTTTCGGCTTTCTGGAAGAAACGCCGCTCGAAGGCATCCAGCAGGTCGGCATACGACCCTATACTGCAGCGCGGGAGGTAGTCGAACCACTTTCGTGCATTGTCCACCAGCAGTTCAGGGAAGATCTTGCACATGTAGATGTCCTCGGCTAATCCCTGGTTCACCATGTTGTACTGATACTGTGACAAAAAGTTACTTGGGTCATAGGAACCATTATAGGGTTTGATAGGTGGGACCCTATATGTTGATGGGAGCGGAGTGTAGAGGATTTTGTTGGTAAAGGGGGTAGCGATTCTACTGTAGATACTTAGATATTAAAAAAGATACGTAGATATTCAGATATAATCAATGAATGAATTTATTAAATCACATGATTATATACCTTCATTCCAACCAACATCTTTCGCTTTATATCCATAGGAATGTCTTTCCAATGAGCATATTGGATAGGCGCATACTGTTTGACAATGACACATGCCTCTGTCTTAAAATCCTTAGAATTCTCACCAACAACGCGATTTCTTATCGGATGGATTACGACATCTAATTTTTGAGCAAACTGTCTTTTCTTTTGCACTGATAAGCCTTTCGTGATCCCTCGAACTTTTCATTTGGGAGCAACTATAAGAAATACAATTAATATAATTAACAATACTGCAGGAAAAAAAATTGCAAAAACAATTAATTTCGAAGAAGAAAAGACCACTTACCATCATTCTCTGGAATTACTATACTCATGCGCTCCATAAACAACTCATCTTCTTCAAGAGTTTCTTCTATAAATTGAGAAAAAACATTAAGAAGTTAAAACGTTGAAAGTAAGAAATCAAATAAGCACAACTAAAACATAAACAAACCAGAATTATTGACGGGGCGACGACGATTTTCCATGACTGATGCAGAAGATGTGTATGCTGCCAAAGAATACAATAGAGAAGAAGAAGATTGCTGAAAAGAAGAATTTATAAAATGAGAGAAAACGAATTGCAAATAATACTAAGAATATATATTCACGAAGCAACGTGGGTTTGAATTTTTCACTGAACGTGTGCTCTTGAAACATGAATAAGTAAAATATTGGCGGAAAGTTTGCCTCCAAAATAAAAATGTTAATATCTAATTAAAATTATACAATTTATAAATTACTTATGTAAGTAGATGCTTTTTTATGTAATTAGATAAATAGGATTTGAAAAAATCTAGAGTGACACGTAGTATACAGTTAATGTAAGTATGTGACACCTAAGACTAATTTGAAATAATATATATATATTAGTAAAAATCATAAACTCTGAAAAATTAGATAAATAGGTTTGGAATAAATCTAGAGCGACACGTACTATAATTGACTTAGGAATTCGAATCACTCTGTATCAAATATAAAAAAAAATAATGAATTAATTTATATATATATATAGAGAGAGAGAGAGAGAGGAGGGTTCAAATGAGAACCTTACCCTCACGTGTTAATTAGGATCCATTACTAATCGTTGATTTGTTTTGATCTATAGTTATAATTCATTCCATTATTTTAAAGGTGAATTTACTTTTATAACCTTTAAAATAATAAATTAATATTAAAATAATTGAATGAATTATAACCATAGATCAAAATAAATCAACGATCAGTAATTGATCCTAGTTAACACGTGAGGGTAAGGTTCTCATTTGAACTCTCCTCTATATATATATATATTTAGAGGATGATTATAATAAAAATATATATGTTTGTGTTAATTAAAAATAAATCTGAACCATCCATATTTTTCATCCAATGGATATAATTAAACTATACCCTAATCAATAAATCATAGTCAGAAAGAATAACAAATTCCCTATTTTTAGGGATAAAATATTTTAAATAAGTTATATACTACAATTATCTTTTAATCTGTACCATTGATCTAAATAATTTAACAGTCAATATTTATTTTTAGTTAACTTATACAAAAACCATTTTTATTTAAATTTATATATATATATATATAAATATTAATATAAAAATGTATTATTTATATATTTAATTGAATATTTACGAATATTGAATTTATATATTCGAATTCGATCACTAAATTTCAAATCGAATCGCGAATCGAAATAAAACTATTTGATTCGTTTACAATCATACGTGATAGATAGTGCAAAGATAAAAAAAAAATTAAATAATAAAAAAGATAATACCAAGAAACAAGGAACTAATTTAGATATATTAGAAGATATATGTAATTTTAGTTTGAGTCTTTGAGAAGGAAATTAATTGGTTCTCTCTCCTCATTATATATTTAAACACTTAATTGATATAAAAGTGCCTTGATCTAAACTTTGAATAACCCTAGTCGTCATATTTTTTTATCGTAAGCGGCCGAGATAAAAAGATACAAGGAAAAAGTAGAGACAATTGAGAGAAGCTATCATCGAATAAGGTAATTCTTTGATGCAATTCTATTTTATGATGTTAATGCCTCATCATTCAGTATACAATGTGCAAGTATGTAACTTTTACGAATATATATAATTTAGGAATATAATTTTATTAGTAAATGCCAAGAAATTTAAGAAAAATCCAATTCGGAGACTTTGAAATACATTGTTTATGTAGATTTCGAGGTCTTTTAAAATTATCTCCGATTTAAATATTTATTACTCTAAAAGTATTTCAACTATGTTTTAAAGGTAAATTTCTATAGTATTTGATATGTTTTATATTTTAATTTTCATATATTGGTAGTTCTTGGGATAATCAAATCCTGGCATCTTAGTTGATTTGATTCAATTCGATTCGTTTTCGAAGATAAATAATGATTCGTATAATATTCATTATACATATTTAAAATAATAATAAAATTTAAAATGTGAAATTGAAGATATAGAATAACTTATAGAAAAATATATAATAAGGAACTAAGACCTCAAAATAAAAGACCTGAATGTTTAATACTTAATATATTTACTTTTCTATGAAGTAAAAATTAAACACATATCTCACTAAATAAATATTTTTCTTTGTTTTCTCTCTAGCAACGACGAGGTGGAATGCACAGTTAATTCAATAGTCTATCATTATCTCAATTAAGGTACTAAATGAATCCTCCCTACAATTTAATGCATTGATTTAATATTTTACATATGTTACAGTGAATTTGTTATATAACTATTTGAAATGTAATGATCATATACGTTTATTTGTTTTTGAATAATTGATAGCTTGCCATAATAGATTGAGATGGATAGAACTTGGATTCAACTTGATGATAGAATGCTCCCACAATACGAAGAAGGAGTTCGTCAATTCTTAGATTTCGCTTATTCCTTTAAGCATCCACAAGAGAAGATTAGATGTCCTTGCAGAAAATGCAATAATGTTCTATACCAGAGCCGAGATAATGTCGAGGCTGATTTATTTCAATACGGTTTTCTTAAAGATTATGTTATATGGATGCTACATGGTGAAGAACTTATTGACAATGATGAGGAAGAAATACTGGATGAATGTGATGTAGGAGAAAATGAAAACTTCTCAGGTATTTTTGATGCACAGAGAATGTTTGAAGATATTTATGCTCCAACAGCTGAATATTTATCTAAAGAGAGGTCAACGGGTAATTCGAGTTCAATTCCTAATATTGAGTCCAAGAGATTTGATAAATTATTGAAAGATGCTGATAAAGAGTTATATCCTGGTTGTAAGAGTTTCAGTAAGTTATCATTTGTTGTGGCACTGATGCACGTTAAAATAATTAATAGATGGAGTGGCAAATCTTTATCAATGCTGCTCGGAATATTACAAAAGGCATTACCTGCTGGCGCGTCACTCCCTATCTCATATTACGAGATTAAGAGAATAATTCAAGGACTTGGATTGGATTATGATAAGGTTCATGCTTGTGTTAATGATTGTGTGTTATTTAGGAAGGATCTTGAAAAGGCAGAAGAGTGTCCAAATTGTTCAACACCTCGTTATAAATCCATTGATGTTGTTAAGGATGGAAAAAGACGTAAGAGGATTCCTCAAAAGATTTTACGTTATTTTCCACTGAAGCCTAGATTGCAGAAGTTATATATGTTTAAGAATACCGCAGATGATATGAGATGGCATGTGAAAAAACGCACTGATGATGGGGTGTTGAGACATCCGGCTGATGCTCAAGAGTGGAAGGATTTTGACAAGAAATATGAAGCATTTGGGCAAGAACCTCGCAATGTTAGGCTTGGTTTAGCAAGTGATGGTTTTAATCCATTCTCAAACATGAACTTGACTCATAGCACTTGGCCTGTGATACTTTTGCCGTACAACCTTCCCCCTTGGAAGTGCTTAAAATCACCTTTTTTCATTCTATCAATGCTTATTCCAGGACTAAAATCTCCTGGAAATGACATCGATGTGTTTTTAGAACCACTGATTGATGAATTAAAAGAGCTATGGGATTATGGGATTGAAACATATGATGCTTCCACTAATGCTATGTTTAAGTTGCATGCAGCACTTTTATGGACTATAAATGACTTTCCGGCCTATGGTAATCTATCAGGGTGGAGTACAAAAGGGTATCTAGCATGCCCAGTGTGTAATAAAGATACATGCAGTCATTGGTTACCAAATGGAAAAAAGGTATGCTATATGGGTCATCGACGTTTCTTGCCTTATGATCATAAATGGCGTGATAACAAGGCAGCTTTTGATGGAAAGAAAGAAAAAAGAGAGAAACCAATTCCTTTGACAGGGAATGATGTTGTTAATCAACTAATTCATGTTCCTCCCGTTAAGTTTGGAAAAGTGCAACAAAAGAAGAGAAAGTGTGATCATATTGAGCTGAACTGGACAAAGCATAGTATTTTCTTTGAGCTGCCATATTGGAAGAGTCTAAACTTACGACACAACTTAGATGTTATGCACATAGAGAAAAATGTGTGTGATAACATCATAGGCACATTATTGGACATTAGTGGAAAAACGAAGGACAACATTAATGCGAGATTTGACTTGCAGGAATTGGGTATAAGATCTGATTTGCATCCAAAGCTACATGGAAAGTCATATTTGATTCCTCCAGCTTGCTATACATTGACTGCATTCGAAAAGAAAAAGATTTGCATATTTTTAGCATCAGTGAAATATCCAAATGCATATGCTTCGAGTTTGTCAAAACGTGTTAACACTACGACATGTCACATTACAGGATTAAAGACCCATGATTGTCATATAATTTTACAGCAATTGTTGCCAATCTCAGTTCGTGGGTTACTAGATAGCAATGTACATGAAGCGTTACATGAAATAAGCAATTTTTTTAGGCAAATATGTTCGAGAACATTGAAGCATGCAGACTTGAATCATCTTGAAAATCAAATTGCCTTGACCTTATGCAAGTTGGAGAGAATTTTTCCTCCACAATTTTTTGATATCATGATGCATCTACCCATTCATCTTGTCCGAGAAGTAGCTTTGGGAGGACCAGTACAATATCGATGGATGTACCCCATCGAGTGGTTAGTATTTAACTACATTACATGTGCATGATATTTTGTGTTATTTTTTTGTTAGATATCGGTAACTATGTTTGTGTTTTTGAAATTTTGATTCAGGTACTTATATATATTGAAGCAATATGTTACGAATAAAGCACATCCAGAAGGATCAATGGCAGAGGCATATATTGCTGAAGAATGCATGACATTTTGCTCTATGTACATGAAAGATATTGAGACACAATTCAATCGAGTAGAGCGCAACTATGAAGACTGTGAACCTGCCGCTAAAGACAACTTATTTGTTTTCTCGGAGAACACACGTTTTCTGGGTAAATGTATTTATGCAAGTGATGAAGACACTGCATTAAAACAGATGCACACTTATATTTTAAAAAACTGCGATGAGGTGTTGGAATTTATAAGGTACGCAACTTTTTATATTGATCAATGTTTAATAATAGTTATATTAAATATGTTATATTTTTTAATAACTATACAACCATGTTTGTAGAGAGCATAAGGATGAGTTGATGGAAAAAGGATGCAGTGATGTGGAAAGTGAGCACAATCAATATTTTATAAAATGGTTCGAATCACGAGTAAGTTTCTTTTTTAATAATTATTGCTTGAATGACCAAGAATGATGTTATTTTATAAAGAAAACGTAATTACGCCAAGTATACAATAATAATTCTTAGGAGTGGAGGTATAATTAAAAGTATAAGCATGAGCATGCTAATTTATAAAATATGAGATTAAATTGTCGAATTAATTGTACGTCTTTATAAATAAAAAATGTGATGCTTAGATTGATAATTAACTTTTTTATCTTTATTACGTCAACTTCTCAAAATTTAGATTCTTAGTTAGCATGATTATTTTAACCTACGTTTTTTATATGCATGTTCAATTCATTTATTTTATTTAGATCATATCATTGTCAACAAAAGAAAGAGAAGGACTTCATGCGAATATAATATATTTAGCTTATGGCCCTGATCGAAGAGTATCGCACTATGAGGGTTGTGTAGTGAATGGATTGAGGTTTTGCACAAAACGCCATGATTTACATAAAAAAAACTCAAAATTATGGCGTTGTTGTGAAAGTTGATGACGGGGAGTCTGGATTTCAAGAATACTATGGTGTGCTAGTTGATATACTTCAGTTGGACTATCTAGGGAATCATAAAGTGACATTATTTAAGTGTGACTGGTATGAAGGCAAGGCAGTGCAAAAAGACAAGTACAATTATACAAGTGTGAACATGTCAAAACCATGGAAAACTACTGAACCGTATGTGTTGGCCACTCAGGCGGAACAAGTGTATTATGTTGACGATATCGGATTAGGTAATGATTGGAAAGTCGTTATTCCAATACATGCTCGAAACTTATGGAACGTGGTTGAGAATAAAGATGATGGATATTTCGAGTTCAACCAGCAGAGTGAATCTAATTCTACGGCTAGCACGATTCAGTGTACTGATGATTTAGTCCAGTGGTGTCGAAATGATATTCCAGAATCAATTATATCTTCAAATACATTGCCATCAGGAAAAGAGCATCGTCAAGCACGTGAACAACAATTAGAGGAATAAGAAGAAGAAGAAGAAGAAGAAGAAGAAGAAGAAGAAGAAGAAGAA
>JAPKLX010000110.1:708086-822726 GCA_026898415.1 Leonotis leonurus | reverse complement strand
AAGAAGAAGAAGAAGAAGAAGAAGAAGAAGAAGAAGAAGAAGAAGAAGAAGACGAAGACGAAGACGAAGATGGAGATGGAGATGTCAACGCTACAAAATATAGTACGAGTGAAAGTGACGATGATTATTAGTATTTTTAAGTAGTTTTATTATGACCTGACCATATTATATATATGCATTGAAAACTTGACATTTTTTATTCTTTTCAAATATGTTTCTATCTTCTTAGCAACTATGAACAAAATATATGAGAGAGAAATGAAGTTTCATTTAAACTTATTTATTTATAAATATGACTTTATAATGACGATAAAAAGTGACAACAATTACTTGTCACAAATGTATTTTCCCGATGGCACAAAAATGTCTATGGTGACCACATTAAAATTTACATTGTTATATAGTGCATTATTTTTTGCAACAATAATAATTTTCACTCGTACATACTTTTGTGTTGTAAAAGATAATTATCACTAAATATATGATTTTAGTGACATGAAAAAAAATATCACTAACATATAGTGTCAATAAATAATGACAAAAATAAAATTTGTCACTATTAAAATTTATTGTGACGATTGAAAATAATGTCAATGTAGATATGCTTGCAGTGACAAGAATATTATCGTCACTAACATATAGTGACAATAACTAGTCACAAGAATATCACGTGTCACTGTTTCATTTTGTAGTGACGCCATAATTTATTATCACAATATTTAAAATTATACTGACAATATGACGGTCGTCACTGACTTATAGTGACAATAAATATTGACAACAATAAACTTTGTCACTATTAACATATTTTGTGACAATAAATATTATTGACACAATACAAGCATTTATAGTGACAAATTAA
This sequence comes from Leonotis leonurus, assembly GCA_026898415.1. Lineage (NCBI taxonomy): Eukaryota > Viridiplantae > Streptophyta > Magnoliopsida > Lamiales > Lamiaceae > Leonotis > Leonotis leonurus. The sequence goes on along the minus strand of JAPKLX010000110.1, from coordinate 821,864 downwards.
TTATTGTCACCAATATTATTGTCACTATATGATGTTTTTCTTGTAGTGAATTCTGGTACAATACCTCCTTTCAGACCTCTTTGCAGTTGACACCATTCGTGGCTACAAACCCACTCCTTTAGCTATGCAAACCTATATGACTCCTCAAGTGTTGGGAGTAGAGGTATCACTCCTTGAGAAGAAGGATATATAGCTGCATTTGCGTTGCCTATTACAGAAGGCGCAAGACCGGATGATTGCCACTGCCAATCGTCAACGAAGTGACCGTGTATTTGATGTTGGTGATTGGGTATATTTGAAGCTTAAGCCCTACAAACAAAACTCAGTAAGATTGCATCGTGCTTGGAAACTTAGTCCACGCTATGTTGGACCCTTCCTTGTTGGTGATTGCATCTGCATTTGGTGTGTGAGTCGAGATTGATGAGTGAACGTGTTTTGTATCTTAACACTCATCCGCTCCAATGGCGTTCAATCCCGTTGAGTCACTCACGGCGATCGCTGCCTCCATCTCTACGACGTCCACCACCCACCGCCTTCGGATCTTCCACGTCAGATTCCGGCTATCATCGACAATTAAGGTACCTTAAACGCAAATTAATGCATCTTTGCACTTATCTGAATCTTATCGATGGATGTTCGACCGTGTGCTATGTTTTTGAGGGAATTGAGTGTTTTCTCTGCTAGTGGTAGCTGTCTTTAAGCACTCCTGAGCTTTGCTACATCCCTCATTCTAGGAAAATCCGAACTTCTCATTGCTGCGGGGAGGGTTGTTCATATTAGTGGTTGTTATAGCACGTGCATGATGGATTAGTTGGGGCAGTAGTTTTTCCTTTTCTAGTGTTACAACATGCAATTTTGATCCTTGAATGCCTAAATTAGTTTTATGACGGTGGAAGCCGACCTTTATCAGCTGGAATCTTTAAAATTCTTTATCAATTGAACATTTTCAGATTTTTAGCTGTTGCTAATTCTCCTTAGATTATACGTAGCTAGGTTAGCTAACTCCACTAATAGGATTACCACCCAAATCATTGGTATCTATCCATATTAAATCGCTATTTTTCTCATTCATTTTACTGTCTTGGAACGTAGTAAATATCGAGTCAGACGTGACTCTGAACTTGTGATTGTTGTGTAAAAGGAAAAACCGGAAAACTGCATTTGTTTTAATTGATTTCGAAGGTGATATTAGAAATTACGTCCTGGGCAGAATGATGGCTTATTGGAAGATTTAAATGTGACTACGAAGTTATCAGAGAGACGTCCCTTATTCCTGCAGGCATTCGTTAAAGACTAACTATATTATCAACTAAAAGTAACTCCTCTCTGGCTAAGATTTAAGCCAATCTTTGCTGTTTCTTAATCTTCAGTTTTAACTCAAAGATTCCTCAGATTCACGTGTGATTTGGTTTAGAACTTATTTTATTTTAAAAATGGAATCTTTAGGAGAAAATGTCAAACTATTGATGGTTGACAATCAAACAATGGTTTGTTTCTGAACTTCTGTTATGAATCAGTAGTTACATTTATAATTTTATTGACCAAGTTAGGTGAATGGTTACAGTACAAAGTTTTCGTATCTTGTGGTGTTCCTAGATTATGGTTATAAAATCAAGATTATGGTTAATTATTTTCTCAATCCAATATTAGCTACCAAGTTGATATGACAGCTTCTGTGGTTTGCAACAAGTGCTTTATGTTGGTTTTGTTTTCTGTAGGACTGTCGGAAAGCTTAGTGCTCTGAGTACTAGGATTGATCCTTTAGTTGGCGATCTGTTATCTGGTCTTCAGGTACAGTCATATTCTGGTTCTTTACGTCACTACGACCTTGAGGCTTTAGGGAATAACCCAACTCGTTATTGCTACCAAGAATAAGATCTTGCAGTCAAGGAGGCAATATTAACAGCTTAATTTGGAAGGTGTTATAAAGAATGCTGGAAAAAATTTAAGTAGTAGTGTGATAATTGGTGTCCACACTCAGCTAAAGGATATGATATATAGTGAAGATGATCAAATACGAAGGAAGCTCCGTAGCTAGTATCTTGGGAATTCTATAACAGTACTTGGAAAGTGCTCTTGTTTCTGAAACACTCGTGGAAGTAGCAGATTCCTCCTCCTCTAGGCATGGATCAACTCTTGCCCTATCTTCCATGCAAAGATATAACGCTGCAAGTGCAATAGTTTGTGCTTCTCCATCGTTGAAGGATGATAAGGTACAACCTTTCATCACCATAATTTATGGTAATTATATTGAACATGACAACATGTGATAATTATTATTAACCATTAATTTTAATAGCAGAGGCTATCTCTGAATCACTTCATCGATTTGTAATTTTAGCATTAGTGACAACCTTTTCAGTTCTTTTACATTTTTTTGAAACAGATAATGTAGTGAATTGGTCGTTTAGTAGTAATAACATTGTAGCATGTAATGAAACTCTAGATAAGGTTGTAATAATTAGAAAAATATAATCAAGTCTAGCAATTATGAAATATTTATTTTATTTAATACGACTTGAAAGTCATTATGCACATGAAACTGTGTGAGAGAGTCAAAATTCCAGAGCTCCAGGCTTGGAGAGTTAAAGAAGCAGACACCTCCCAATATTATTAATTATTATTTTGCATCAATTCATTCGAGATTCGAGAACTAATAGAAGCTCGTAATTATAATAAAATTAAATTCTACATTAATATTTAATGTATTAAATTAAAAATTGTGGATTAAGAGGCAAACCCACATGCAGATGATCGCTTCTGTAGCTTAGAAAAAAGAATTTTCACACAAGAAAACAGAATAGAAGCCTCCCCCACGTACAAGAATTATATTTATTAATCCTAGGTTAATATAATTCTTTTGGTAATCAAAGTTGGGTTTTTTATCAATTAATTCTTCCTTAGATAGCCCATAAAATAATTATCTTAAGCCTAAATTTTCAATTAGGCTAGCCCAACATAACTTAGTTAATTATGGCCCGTTACTTTTAAATTTTCGGCCCAAATGAATTAAAAAGTCCAACCCAATTCCTAATTAAATTGAGCCCAGTAAATTTGCACTCTCGGCCCGTTCAAGAAATAATAATCGGCCCATGATTTCCTAATTTTCGGCCCAATGAAATACTTATGTTTAGGCCCACCTTAATTTAATTGCAGCCCATCATACTTAATTTCTTATACCCACCTCCTTTTAATTCCCTAGCCCAATACCCACAACAAGCCCATAGTTAGTACTAATATCTACCATTAACCCTAAAACTAACACAAACTAACCCTAACTTAATCATGAATTAAACCCTAATCTAATCCTCTCTTCATTCAGCCGACACAACCCTAACTCACCACCCTCACATTTCATTTTCTCTTCATACAATTCCCTTTCATCTCCCTCACTCGTCCCCTTCTCTCTGTGCCATAACTTCCCAGCCTCCCTTCTCCATCTCTCGCCTCTCTCGGTCTCTCTTTGTCTCTTCGAGCTCTCTCTCTGTCCCTCTCCCCGTTGCTTTCCTTTCCTTGAGCTCCTCGGCTGCCCCCGGTGGAAGCAGCGACGGCGAAATCTCCTCACCAACGACCTCAAGGTAGAATTTCCTACCCTTCTTCAATTCTGTATTTTTAAGGTTTCGAATTGTGTTCTTGCATGTTTGATTTTAATGTTTTCCTGAAATTTTCTACATACTCCCCTAAATCTCCCTGTTCTTTCTCTCGAAATTCCTCCCCAGTACACACGCACATTCCAAACCTTTCTAAATTCCACTCCATCGCCTCCCTGCATGTCTTAATTTCTAAAAGATTTTGACTCAGGTAAGCTTTTAGATCAAAGTCTAGATTTTCTAGTTAATTGGTTTTGATTTCCTTCTCTTTCTTGTTATGTTTCTAACCGGAGGTTTGGGATTTGCGTGATCCTCTTTGCAGGCAGAACGTTCGATTGGAGCTTTCTCCGGTGGTTCGTCGGCTCGTTGTCGTCCCTCGCTGGAATCCCCTCCTGCCGTCGCCCACAGTGCCATCTCCCTCTCGGTAACCTTCTCTCTATTTTTCAGATTTGATCTTTGAGTTAAATTTCCTTTAAAAATGTTGGCCTTGCGGGATTTGGGTTGTGAATGGTTTGGTTTTGAGATGGGGCAGAGGCAGGGGTGGGATTGTGGGGTTGCTTTTCTGTTGATTTAATACAGAGTGAGTTGTGAATTGTTTGGGGGTTTCCTTGTTTCGGTTTCACTGCTTCGCAAGTCTATAGCAGCAGCCAAGTCTCCTAATTCTCATATGTGTGTTTCCTGTATTTATTTTTCCTTTTTTTACTTCAGAGTGAATTTTCTATATTTGGGATGTTTAGTATTCTGCATGTATCATTATCGATCTTGGATTTGTTCTAATAATCTAGTTTTAGGATTTATTTGGGAGCTTAACATTCTGCATTTTCATTCTCTTTATTTGTAAATCTGATTAAGGAATGATTATAACCTAAATCGTTTGGTATTGACAGAGCTTTAGTTGGTTATGAGGTTAATTTCGAGTGGAGTTGCTGCGTGGTTCTTCTGTCAAGATGGCTAGCTAAGTAAGCCAAATTTTCTCTTCTCTTTTCTGTACTTGAATGTTTTCTTTTGTTCATAGAGGAATCCATTGAAGCTAAGTCTAACTTTTCTTATTGTTCTCAATATCTGGTTGGTTGTGTTTCTTTGATTGTTATGTAAAATGGCTTTCTAAATATGGATGATCTTAGTAAGAGTTTGACACAGCACTATAACCAAAATCTGAAGTGTTTTTATGTTAGGGAAATTGAGTCTGTGACATTATTTGTTTAGGGTACATATATATATATATATATCTGAGTAAACTCAGTTTCTGGTTTAAGTTCATCACAAAAGCATACTTTATATATGTAATAGAACAGGCTATCTGAAATAATCTGAATTTATGAAAGTTGGTTAACTTTTATTACCTTAATGAAGTTCTTTCTGAGATGAATTTGAGCAGCACCTCCTCTGAGTTTGTAATGTATTAAGGGTGTATTTCTTGGGTGTTTTTAAGTCAAGAGGATAGTTCTTTTATAGTGCAAGTGATGAGTCTTAGTAGGGGTTATAAAATCGATGGACCTTCTGTGTAGTACCTTTTTGTTTACTAAATTATTTTCTGTTATGTCCTAAATATTTTGTGCAGATTTTGGAGGTATAGCAGCTGCTCTGCCTTTCTTTAATTTCAGTCTTCTACTTGCTCTACCTTTTACCTTTTTTATCTCATTGGTTTAATTTGGGCAGGCTATGCAGAGTCTTGGTTTGTGAGAGAATATAGAAGTGCAGTTTCTGCCTTCTTTCCCTAAGTTCAGCCGTCCATATCTTGACTATAGATTTTGATTTCTTTTGATATTACTTTTTTGACTTTTACTAGCTTTACAATATGGTTTTGTTGTATAATATCACAACTCTAAGTCTTTGATTGATCTTTACTCAATCTCACTGCAGCTTTATCTCTCTCTTATATTTTTGGGACTTATAAGGTGATGACATGTAATATTATTGTAGAAGGCTGCAGCCTTTACTTTTTTGTATTGCAACTTAACTTGTATTCATTGTTTATTAATCCTCTTTGTAGATAAATTTCAAGTTGTAAAAGTGTTGAAGGGACATTTCCCCATTCCTCCTTTCTCTCTATTTTAGCCGTGTATGGAGGCCCTTGTAAACTTCCATTATATTCACATTTTTGCCATTTGATACATCTTAATATATATATGTAAATATCTACATGTATATAAATATAAATGTATTCAATTATATAATGTCTTGTCTTCATTGTAATTACTTAGAGATTTTAAGATTGTCCTAATGTAATTCCATCTAGGATAATGAAAAAGATAGTACTTTAACACTACTTGCTAAATATCAAATTATCCCTACTCTTATTGGGCTCTTATTATCTTATGTTCTTGTTTAACCTTAATATATAGATATGTGGTTTCATTTAATTATCCACTTATTAAATCATTAAGCATACCTCTATTTAAAAAAAATATTACCTTATACTTATGTTCTCATCATAGTATCTAAAGATTTAACAATAATAATAATAACCATAAGTCTTTTTAAGTTAATTAAAAGGTAAGCTCTCCTAATATCAAATACTTAAGACCTCAATCTCACCTTAAGCTCTCATTTATGATGAGATTTAAATTGAAACAACTCAATTTAGACAATAGAGGAGTTAATATTATCAATTTGATAATTGACATTGATTCATAAGCGTAATTTAATTGATTACGAAATATCTACTACGAGATGATTCTAATGAAAAGTGAGGGGCATTACACGTTCAATATTTTTTCGTTAACTAAATGAACCAAACTAGAGTCTTGAACTAAGCTTGAATTATTTTTTAAGCTGAACTCGAGTCTAATGATATTTGATTTAGAAGGTTCGCGAACATGTCCCAATATATTCTTAACAAGCCCAACTGAATAGTTCGCAAACATTATTAACGAACTTGTTCATAAACTTTAAAAACGAGCCGAGCTTCAAATATTTCACGAACCCTATATTTGAATTAGTTCACGAACTTCTCAAATTAATATAAAAATATACATATTAACTCCAATAATTTAATAAATTATAAATTTTTTAACAAGCTTGAACTCGAATAGTTAAGGAACTCAAGTTGTGTTCAAGTCTGGTTTGAATTCTCTATTAAATCGAATAATAAAAAAACTGAATTCAAGCTCGATATTTTATTTATCGAACTGAATTTGAGTTTGATTTTGCCTAAACACGAGTGATGGAGGGAAAGAAATGAAAAGATGATATTAATTTACTTATATATGTCTATATAAAAAATATTATGCCCCGGGGATGGCCTAGACTTCCCAGACTAGTACCTCCGCCCCAACAAATACTCTTCTACTTAATAGTACGAAATGTATGAATAGTACTCAATCATATGATTCATACATATATTAAGTTAAATAAAATTAAATACCACATTTTGATTTGTATGATTCAATATAATTCATATTATTTATCACACAAATATAAAAAATAATTGAAAGGGTATTTTAGTGCAAGAAATATAAAATGACTAGAGTTTAAATATTACTCGCTCCGTTCCACTATTATTTTTTTACTTTGACCAAAACTGTGAAAGTTGTATTATATCGGTAGCTATTATTTATTTTTAATAATCTTGTTGAATTATTTTGTATATTCACACTAAATATAATATTGTTAACATATTATAATTGCCACTATATATAGAAATGAAATTTAAGAAGAGAAAATAGGTTATATCTTATAATAGTCATTTACAAATAATAAATTCAAAAGTTAGTAATAAAATAAAAATTAAAATATTAACCACATTTTAAGTTACATACCATAAATAATCTTAATGATAGTGGGGCGGTGGTTGACAGAATTGGTTTATAAAGGATATTTTTGAATAAAATGATTAGTACTTATTATTTTTATATTGATGAATATTTTTTAAATTTATTACATAGAAATGATTAGTATATAAATTAAGTCATTTAAAAATTAAAAAAAAAATCAGAAAATAGTAAATACTAAATTAATTTATATTAATTTTATCTAATGATAAAGTAAACACTCTCTAAATCGAAAACAAAGTGATCTACATGTAAGAAAGAAAAGAGAATTAAAATACAATCCTGGGTACTTGAGATATGAGGATGTCATGTTGAGGCAGATTGAGAGTTTCCAGATTTGGGCAATGACAGACTTGGAGCTCCTTGAGGATTCGCATTCCACCTTCTTCAATGTCGATGTGTGTGAGCTTCCACATGTCTTGGAGGCAGAATACTTGGAGGCATGGGAAAGCATTACGCGATACTGCTATCCTCCTCATATGCTGCCTCTTATTATCTCGACATTCTAATAACGAGAGGTACCGTAGATTCGGTAAATTTCCTATCTCCTTCAACTCATCATCATCATCGCTTAGTTCACATTGCTCTAATATGAGATGAGAAAGGTTTGGAGGAAACATAGCCGCAGGAGTAGTATATATGGGCACACGAAGATTACTCACTATAAGCGTAGTGAGACTGTTGAGATGACCAGGAATGACTTCTCCCAACCCTAAGTCAGAATCAATGAAGTATAGGAGGTGCAGTTTCGCGAGATTCGTCATCTTCTCCCACGACGATTTCACCCTACTTGACTTATCATCGCTCCACTTGCTTAGTTTCAGATTTATCACTATTCTCAATTCACGAAGAGGACAATTATCTGTTACTTCAGAACTGTATTCCAACCATTCCTCTATACGGATCATTGTCAAAGTCTCGAGACTTTTACAATTCCCTATTTTAAAACCCCACCCACAAGTAGCATCCAAGTGACGCAATGTTTCTATTTCTAGTGCAACGTCGTCCTTGGATATCAATACAGCCGCATTCTCCACTGTTAGAACCTCCAGCTTCTTAAGCTTATTCAACCTGCAAGTCGGGAGCAATAACTCGTCATACCCATCTCTTTTATGTACTATTCTCAAAATTTTCAATCCAATCAATAACCCAAGAGACTCGGGCAAATTTTCAAACGCAAAGCCCTCAATGTGCAGTGTTTGCAGAATTTTAAAGCTCTTCCAGAAACCAGTTGGAGCACTAATCATGTAATCATCCTCATAATTGACATTGAGTAAGAAAAGAGAGCGAACACACTTATTTTGATTTTTTGAAGTCACCAGGTTATTGCCATAAACAACACGATGGCGAGCTTTGTAGGGAGTTGCAGTTGCGGAAGAAGACCCTGCAGCCTCCTTTCCCTTTACAACTTCCAAACTCATTTCCTCCTTTGCCTTTCGTAAGCATACTTCCCGTACAAGATCGTGGATTTGACAGCTTTTCACTCGACCATCGAACCATACATCCTTAACTTGAATCAAGCTTCGATTGATGAGCTCATTTAGATAACCTCTAGCTATCTTATCAGCTGCTCTGTTATCTTCATGTGGGATCAAGCCTTGTGAAATCCACATATCTTCCAACCATTGAATGGGAATAGTAGCATCTTCCTCGAAAAAGGCAAAGCACAAGAAGCATGGTTTCAATTGGGGAGATAAATTCTGATAACTCAACTCCAAAATTGCTGATACGCTGCTTTTTTCTATTACCAAATGAACATTTATCTCCTCAAGAACTTCTTCCCATTCGCTAATCGTTTGTTTTCCCTCGAGTGCCCTTCCTAACACACTTATTGCCAATGGTAGACCATCGCATATTTTAAGAATCTGGGCCATTGTACTCTCCAATTCTTCTGGAAAATTTACAATATTTGCCTTCTTTAAAAGTAATTCCTTGCTCTTCACATCGTCTAGAACCTTCATTTTGTGCACATATTGATCATTGTTCGTACGAACGTCATTGCGACTTGTAATCAGTAACCTACTTCTCTTATCTGCATAGTATAGTATAAACTAATTCAGAACTAATTTCAAGCAACCAACGCGCATATATATAATATATATTATTTAAAAGTCATTATTATTAAATTTGTTCAAAATTAAGTAATCTATCATTTATCCATCAAAATAAATATTGAATTAATTTTATTAGTATTTCTTATCATACAAAGTAAACGCTCATCTATTAATATATAATTTGTTTATAATTTGGTATGTGCAAATAATACGGATAAAATGAAATTGTCAAAAAAATTTCATATTTTTATTACAATAATATTTATTATAAAATTTACTTTATATTTTTTATGGATTTAATTTTAAATATAAAAATAAAAAAAATATTTTAAAAAATTTCACTTTATGCGCACAAGCATAAGACGTATGTAAGCATATATAACACAATTTCCGCACTCACATACAATATATACACATATGCACACTACGATCGACTTATGTCAAATATGCACATATCGTTCACTATCATCATCGTCCTTCATTCCTTCATTGGACCACTAACACACACAATATCATTTTCCTAACATTTACGTAATTTATGCATTTACTTTTATGTTGCAAAAAATTGATTAAAATTAAATATAAGTAAGAAAAAATGAAGAAATAGAGAGATAAAAAATTAGATAATGAAAATTAAAAATTAAAAGTTAAATTTATTAATGATTAAATTTGTAAAATTAATATATATATATATATATATATATATGTAATATTGTCAAAATAATAAAAATATGAGAGGTATGAATGGCTAATAGCATAGGCTAGGGGATGAATGACCATTTCTTTATGGAGTTGAATGGTGATTCCAAATGAAATGATGATTCTTAATTATATGTCTAAACAAGCATATGAATAGAATGGAGGTAAGAACCACAATTCCATTCTATCCTTCATTCTCATGTACCAATCACCTCCTTAAGAGGAATAAGGTAGGAATGAAATGAAGTGTGGAATGTAATGAAATTGTTAATCCATTCCTATGCTTGGTATGTATAAGGAATAAGAATGGAATGAAATGACAATTTATTTATTAATTTAATCCTTATAATTGATAACTACAAATAAAGTAAATAAATAAATTATATTTATATTGTAATGCGAAATCATACTTTTAATAATCCAAGTAAATTTATTATTATCAATTATGTTAAAAAAAATTGTCGAAATTCTCTATTTTTTAATTATTTTTATGGACCAAAATAATTCAAAAAAATATATATATTTCAATATAGGATATAAAACGTGGGGGCGAACATGTTCGAATATAATTTAATGAACCGAACTTCGATTAGTTCACGAACTTTGTTAACGAGTTTGTTCATGAACTTTAAAAACGAGTCGAACTTCAAATATTTCACGAACTTTATATACAAACTAGTTCACGAATTTATCAAAATAATATAAAAATATATAAAATTAACAAAATAATTTAATAAACGAGTTTTTTAACGAACTCGAACTCGAATATTTAACGAACTCGAGCCAAGTTCGAGCTCGGGTTCGAATTTACTATTAAATCGAATAATTTACGAACCAAACTCGGGCTCATTTTTTATTTATTGAACTGAACTCAAGTTTGATCTTCAAAACTCGAACCGAACTCGAGCCTTCAAATTTTTAATCGAGCCGAACTCGAGCCTGACAGTATTCGGTTCAGTTCGATTCGATCACACCCCTAGTTATAACATAACATACACATTTTAGTAGGTGTGAGCAAAATTAATCGAACTCAAATATTTGATTGGTTGGATTTTATTTCAAAATCAAATTCTAATTAGATTTGAATAGGATTTAGATAAAACCAAATCAAAAGAATATACAAAAATTGAATTATTTTTTAATATTAAAATATAATTTATTTTTATCAAATAAAATTATTTTATCATATATAATTTTATTATTTTTATTATATTTTATAATATAATTTAAATTTTAAAATTATTTAATAAATTAAATGTGATAATTTATTCACTTCATTTTTATTTTAATTTTTTCTAGATTTACAAACTATGAAATTCAATAAATTTATAATATTTATTATCATTTGAAACTTTTGAAGATATATGAGAATATTTTAATAATTTAAGTATTGTGATTATAATTTTTAATTTAGATTTTTAATTTTTTAGTACATGATAACTATTGAAGATATAAATGAATGATTATTTTTTTTAATTAATTATTTTAAAATTGAATGGAATAAGTTACGAAATAAAATATTTTGATAAATCGAACTAAATCAAAATAAATTTTGTTAGTCTGGTCTAGTTAATTTTTTGTTTGGTTGAACTATCTTTTTCGATCCATTTTTATTAATCTGGTTTGGTTTGATTTTTTAGACAAAATTGAACCATATATCCGAATGTTCACCCCTACGTTTGATATCCTATATTGAAATATATATTTTTTTGAATTATTTTGGTCCATAAAAATAATTGAAAAATAAAGAAAAAATAGAGAATTTCGACAATTTTTTTAACATAAATGATAATAATAAATTTACTTGAAATATTAAAAGTATGATTTCGCATTACAATATAAATATAATTTATTTATTTACTTTATTTGTAGTTATCAATTATAAGGATTAAATTAATAAATAAATTGTCATTTCATTCCATTCTTATTCCTTATACATATCAAGCATAGGAATGGATTAACAATTTCATTACATTCCACACTTCATTCCATTCCACACTCCATTCCATTCCTACCTTATTCCATTCCATCATACCAATCACCTTCTTAGGAGGTGATTGGTATGATGGAATGGAATAAGGTAGGAATGGAATGGAGTGTGGAACATTCCTATGTTTGGTATGTATAAGGAATAAGAATGGAATGAAATGAGAATTTGTTTGTTAGTTTAATTCTTACAATTGATAACTACAATAAAGTAAATGAATAAATTATATTTATATTGTATTACAAAATCATACTTTTAATACTCCAAGTAAGTTTATTTTTCATTTCTATTTTTATGGACCAAAATATTCAAATAAAATTATTTCAATATAAAATTATAAAACGTAGGGGTGAAACATTCGGATATATGGTTCAATTTTGTCTAAAAAATGAAACAAAATCAAATTCAAAAAAATAGATGAAAAAGATAATTCAACCATACAAAAAATTAATTGGACCAAATCAACCAAATTTATTTTAATTTATTTTGGTTTATCCGAATATTTTATTTTGTAATTTCATTCAATTTTAAAATAATAATTATAAAAAAAAATTAATTATTCATTTATATCTTCAATAGTTTTCATGTACTAAAAAATAAAAATATGAAATTTAAAATTATAATCAAAATATTGAAATTATTAAATCATTCACATATATCTTCAATAGTTTTCAAATTTCAAATGATAATAAACATTACAAATTTATTAAATTTCATAATTATACTATTCGTAAATCTAGAAAAAATTTAAAATAAAAATGAAGTAAATAAATTATCACATTTAATCTATTACATAATTTTAAATTTTAAAATATACGATAAAATATGATGAAAATAATAAATATATATATAATTTTAAATTTTAAACTATATTTTTAAATTACAAAATAGTTCAATTTTTGTGTATTCATTTGATTAAGTTTTGTCTAAGTCCAATTCAAATAGAATTATAATTTGATTTAAAAATAAAATCGAACCTATCAAATATTTGAGTTTGGTTATTCCATATCGGTTAATATTGATCACATCCACTAAAACGTTTATGCTCAATTATAACGATCATAATTAAAATTATAAAGCGAAATCTTAATTAGATTGAAAATTTTAAATTATAAAATGACTTATTTTTTTTATAACAAATAAATAATATCCACAAGTTTAAAAATATATAATTTATATCATTCAATGAATATTTCAAATAATATTTTTTTATTAAAAATTAATTTTGTAAATATTATAAAAATATTAATATTTTTTTGGTAGGAGAGAGGTGTGATGTATAGTAAAATTAACAAATAAACAAATATTTTAATTAATTTTGTCCAAATGAAAAAATAGCAAAAGAAATTATTGATGATTATGAATGACTAATACTTGTGATTGGAGATGAATGAATATTACCACACCTAGTGGAATGGTGATTCCAAATGGAATGTCCATTCATAATCACAAGAAGGAACCAAACAAATGAATGGAATAGAGTAAGGAATTATCATTCCATTCCATCATTCATTCCATCATACCAATCACCCCATTAGAGAGTGGAATGAAATCTTTCCTTCTTCGCGGAATATTGATTGGGAAGGAAAGTTTGCTATAACCCTAGCCACCGCCACACGAAAAGCCCAAGCCCATGGAGTTGCTATATAAACCCCACACTACAATTCAGAGAGACACACTTGAGAGGGGAAGGACGATGTCTGGTTTCTTAGTCTAGTTCTTTTATTTTCTTATGAGTGTTGGGGAGGAGAAAACAAGTCCTACGGGCAAACACTTCTAATATTCTATTATGCTTTTGGCCTTGCCACGGGTTAGTCATGGCAAGAGGACATTTTGGTAATACTTTGTTTCCTGTATTTCAATACTAGTATGCTTTTAATTATTTCATCCTTGTTCTTTATTTTCGGTATGAGTAGCTAGGTTATTAGACTTGGCTTGGGAAAGATGAATTGAGTCCGGACTTATAATGTCTTGAGAGGTCTAATTGTGCATATAGTTGTCTTGACTTGTTCCTAAAGTGCTGGATCTGAATCCTATACAACATGATCAAGTCATCGGTGTTGTCTGGCCAGTAGCAGTCTTGGGCGAGATCAGGTTACAACTGCGAGTTGGAAACTTCAAGTGTTAGCGACTCCCTGCTTGCCAGCCAGAGGGATCAGTACGGTGAAATAGATGGGGACGCCATGGGACGGGCGTCTGAGATGGTGTGCCCTTGGTTGTTGTGTTCCCCGCGAATGCCTATTCAGGTACATCGGAGTAAGCTTGGTCCAGGAGCAATCTTGGGCAAGGGGGATAGAGAGTGAGTAACCCTTACCATCTGTGCTGAAAAGGTGTGTTGGGCGGGGCTTGATTGATTACGTGACGATTAAAGAGGGGGCTACTTGAGTGATGCGTTTGGATGGTATGAGTAAAACCCCATTCTTACGCTCGCCCTTAACCGATGACATGTCGAGACAACGAATAATTTTGCACCGATAATCAAGACATAAGTCAAGACTCAAGGATTTTAACCCAAGTCAAGTTTCTTTCTCATTTAACTCTTTTAGTGTTTTCTTTTTAGTTATTTACTTTTACAGCTTTTACTATTCTGCTTGGTTACACCTCTTATCAAAGACAAGATCCGAATCAAACCCCAAATTGTGACATTGAGATGAATCCACCAACTCCCTGTGGGATCGACCCTGTACTTGCCACTAGCAGAACCTAATGAAGAGAATCGGTTTATAAATTTATCTTGCCAGAGCGATAACGACTGAGCTCCGTCAATAGGTGATAATCAATAGATGATATTCTGAATCCTAAGCCCCTTTAATCCTGAATATAGCCATTTATTCATTCTCGTTTATTTATTTTATTTGTTTGATTACATGCGAGTATTTGATTAGTGTGTTTAAGTACTCAATTTCTATTTAGTAGCACTTTTAATTAGAATCGCCCTGTTAATATTTCTTTTAGATTCGACATGGGTCAACATAGCCGTCTAAAATAGATTTTGTACTCTTGCGAGAACCTAGAGTGCATGTTTTAGTTTGAACAAGCTAGAAGAAGAAAATATTCTACAAATAGAGCACATGTCCACTACTAACTAGTTTGCTGACATATTGACTAAAGCTTTAGATGGTGAAAGGTTTGAGTTCATGAGGAAGTTCTTGGGATTGTGCATTACCCGATCTCTCATCTGGCATGATATTATGTTCATTGGTTATCAAATCAATTGATAGTACGATGAGAAATTCCAGATGCTCCTTCTCCCACACATCATCGAGGATGATGAAATAAGATTTGCCCTCCAATTGCTGATGAAGCATTTCTTTAAGCTTCCTTTCATGGTATTGCTTATCTTTCATCGTATCCTCCAGTCTCTTAAATTCCTCGACTGCATGCTTCTTCTCTTCTTCCGACTTCTGCAGCTCGAAGATAAGCTGCTTAATGGTCTCCTGCGGTGTAAATTCACTCGACACCACAACCCACACGCGACACTCGAACCCATCTGCGTTGGTGATGTCGGGGTGGTTGTATATTTCCCTTGCAAGTGTTGATTTCCCAATCCCACCGGCGCCGTGCAAAACCCCAATCCGGAGTTCATTCCTGATCTCATCATCCCTAACAAATTCCTGCAGCACCTTCTTTACGCCATCTTCCATGCCCACCAGGTGTTCGCCTTTTTGCCCGGGATCCAACCGCCGCATCTGTTCAACTTGCAATTGCAATGGCGACTCCGAGGCCTCTCCGAGATCCTTAATCCCGAATCTCAGCCGGCTTTTGTCGATGTCATCAAGCCTGGCTCGGATCCACTTGATCTTGTTCCCCAATTTATGGCGGTACCACGGATTAATTGGGTAGGAAATGATGGTTCCCTGCCTCCACTTGGTTATCTCTACCTTAACAACATACATCTCGATGACATCTGCAGCATCGTGAGCCACCTCTCTGATATCCAGCATCCAAGTGCGAACCCTCTCGTCTTGAGCTTTCTTGTTGTTGGCGTCTTTGAGGAAGGATTGAATCCTGTTGAGTTCGCCTATCAGCAACTGGACCTGGCCTCGAACATCTCTCAGGAATTCCACCTCCTTGATTACCACATTTCCCAGCAGAGTTATCGAAGATGAGATCGCCGCTGCCATATCGATCGATAGATCTCTCTGTATGTAATTGTATGAGTATTGCTTCGAATTCTAGGAATTGAAAAACTGATGGTGCCAATGGCAACAATTAACTTGTTTATATTGATCTTAGAACATTATTAATTAATTAAGGGGTTAGTTAGTATATAATTACAAAAGCAGTTTCTTTCATCTACCTGGATTTTCTGGCTTTATTGCCTAACAAGGTTGACTGTAATTTTGTCAAGGTAGCAGTTGGCGTTAGGGGTATGCACCCATCAATCTATTAAATTTTCATAATCTAAAAATTAAATCGAAATAAAAAATATTAACTGATCCTACCTCTAACAAAATACAAATTGAATCTAAAATTGACTAATAAAATCAATTAATTTCGGGTTTGGCTTTTCTGAATCAAGAAAAGGCCAATTTATAATTTTTTAAATTATACATAATTTATTTGATTCATATTTATAAAAAATATGCAAATACAAAAATAATATATGACATTTTAGATACGTTTCTCTATATCGATCAATTAGTCACCGATATTATAGTATTATAGATGATGACAAATATGTACGTACCTAATTTATAGAAATATTACTTAATTATATTTGGTTGTTATCAGCATTATTGCAAAGCGTCTTGTTGGTCCCGAAACGAGTGAAACTGAGTGTATGGGGGGAATACACTCAGTCAGTTTTTGCAAGTTAAAAACTTTTGTGTCTCAGTGAGAGAGATGAGCTTTCAGATAGGAATCCTTCAGTCTACACTGAGTGTTTGACTGATGGACTAATATCTTAAGTGTGCGGAATGTGGTGGCTTTAAATCTTACTCGTTTGCTTCAGAAAACTTTAATACAGTCTTTCTCTTTTCAATTAGTCAGTATTCAATTGATGATGAACAAGAGATAAGAAATATTTGTTAGGTATTCTTTAGCTGTTGTTTGTGCTGTTAAACCTAACATCTGTGTTTTTGTGTTTCTCCACAGGTCTGTTTGTTGACTGAGTTGTTAAGCTCAACATGGTGCTGACTCAGCTGTTTTCCACGTGGACTTTGACTTGGTATGCTCGAAGACGAAGACTGGAGAAGACCAAGTCATGGCTGGAAGTTGAGATCTTTGCACCTAGTGGAAATCTGTTGCCGCGGATATCGGAGTCAACAGACGGTCTGCAGTGGTGTCCACATTTCCAGGCGTGTATTGCGGAGCACGACAACGGTTGAGAAACTTAAGGAATACATGGGCTGGCAGTTACAAGATCCATGAAATCAAGCCCATGAATTATCTCTATAAATACATGTATAGTTTTCAGTTAGAGATACAGTTTTTCAGATTAAATTCGTAGTTTAGTGTGTATGGTCTTTAGCCTTTTTGAGATCATACATTTAGTGTTTTTGTAAGAAGTGTTGATGTTGTGTGGTGCTAAACATTGTAGCAACACAACACTTATTTTGATTATTCTTTTTGGCCGTAAGGCTGCCGTGTAGGTTGTTCGTTAACATAACCTACGCAAAATTATCTCGTGTGTTCTTATTTAGCTTCCGCAACATTGACTTAGAGTAGTTGATACACTTTCAAGTGGTATTAGAGCCATCACTCGACACACTGAGTGTGGTCCTGATTGTGTCACAACTCTAACACGATGGATCCAAACAGCACTGGAGCATTTCGACCATCAATCTTGGATGGCTCGGATTACTCTTACTGGAAGTCACGTACCCGCTCTTATATCAAGTCCCTTGATAGACGAGCATGGATTTTTGTGGAGAATGGGTGGTCACCACCAAAACAAACTGACGCAGATGGCGATTGTGTTCCAATACCACAAACCGCCTGGTCACGTGATCAAATTGAAGCTGCCACTCTAGATGATCGAGCACTGAATGCTATAATCTCAGCAGTCGACACAAACATGTTCAAACTAATCAAGAACTGTGTGTGTGCGAAAGATGCGTGGGATATTCTCCAAAGACACTGTGAAGGCGACAAGAGTGTCAAGCAGTCTCGTCTTCGTATCCTAGCATCGCAATTTGAAGATATGAAGATGGAGGAAGATGAGGACATCTCTAGCTACATGAAAAGGATTCTTGACATCGCTAACGAGTGTCAAGACCTTGGAGATCCACTGAGCAACAAGGTACTTGTTTCCATAGCACTTCGAACGTTGCCACCAAGGTTCGATATGAAGGTAACAGCCATTGAAACAGTTCAAGGTGTGAATGCCCTGGAGTTTATGGACCTCATGAATTCTTTCAAAACATATGAGATGAATCACGAGGCAAGAGGGACCTTTCCCAAGAAAAAGACGATGGCACTGACTGCAGGCTCGAGTTCCTCACCGTCAGGCAGTAAGTTACAAATGGACTCCAGTGAACCTGAAGAAGAGGAAACCCTCGACGAAGAAGATATTGCCATGATCACTAGGAAGTTTAATCGTATGGTGATAGGGTTCAAGCGAGCCAAAGATCAATCCAAGGAAAAAGATGTGCCACGGTTTGAATACTACCAACCTCCTAAAGACAAGAATAGGGAGAGGCAACCCCCCACGAAGAAAGCACCTAACGAAGTAGTCAGGTATAACTCTTCAAAACTGGACAGCGTCCAATGCCATGAGTGTAGAGACTTTGGACACTTTGCAAATCAGTGTGCCAACGCTCTTCGGAAACGTGGTAAGTCTTATTGGGTGTCGTGGAATGATGATGAGCATGAATTCTTTGAAGATATGGATGAAGCTGTGTTTGAGAACATTGCGCTTCACGTAACTGTTCCACCCCAAGAAAAGTTAGAACAACACGCTGATGATGCAACCTTCTCCGACAGGTATGATTCTAACTATTACTCTACACTGTTTTGTTTAAATGCCTCTGTTGGTGATGCAGGAAGTGTTAAGGATGACATAGACTCTGCATGTGGTGAAGAATGTGATGACCATGCCTTCACTGTAATCCAAGGATTAAAAAGGTTATATGATGAGCTGTTTTGTAAATGGAAACATCAGGCACGAGATCTGCTAACCGCAACAGCTGAAGTAACACGTCTCAAGGAAGTTTAATCAAAATAGGAGGCGTTGATCACACAACGTGATGTGGAGCTCACCAAGGTGAAGTCAAAACTTGAAGAGGCAGAGTTGACTATCCGCAAATGGAGTACTGGGACTTACTCTCTCTAAGAAATCATGAACAGTGAAAATCTCGGCACACAAGGCCTTGGGTATGCTGCACCAACTGTATTGTGTCGAGGATCCACATCATCAGCACAAACCTCAAATGATGAAGCAGATGTTGTGTTCACAGACACAGCAACACAGACGAAACAAAGCACCTCTCAAGCAAGAAAAGGTAAGAAAGGTAAGAAAAGGGGTAAGAGACATAGGAGGAAATACATATATCATTACTGTTTAAAGCCTGGACATATAAAACCTTTCTGTTATCAAAAGAAAAGAGATGAGAGATCTGAGTGTGTACCACCGCAGACACCCAAAACTGTGTGGGTAAAGAAGACTGATCTAACATGTAATGTTGTGTACACAGCTCTGAAAACTAACATTTCAGGTTCTTGGTATTTCGACAGCGAATGTTCATGTCACATGACAGGTAACAAAACATTCCTCTCTAATTACGAGACGTATGATGGAGGAAATGTTTCTTTCGCTGGAGGCTCAAAAGGTAAAATAGTTGGGAAAGGTATACTTAATGTTTCTGGTTTACCTGTTTTAACAAATGTTTATCATGTGCAAGGACTTATGGCAAATCTGATTAGCATAAGCCAACTGTGTGATGGTAACATGCTTGTAAAATTAACTAAAGATGCATGTGAGGTTTACAACAACCAGAACTTGTGTATCATGACAGGTTAAAGGTCATCAGACAACTGTTACATGACTGACCATGTGAAGTGCAACAAGGCTCAAGTTGATGATGTCATACTCTGGCATAAAAGATTAGGTCATACTAACTTTCGAAATCTTGGTAGGTTAATCAAGATGGATGATGTGCGAGGTTTACCCAAACTTGGGAATGCTAACCAGATCGTGTGTGAAGACTGTCAATGAGGAAAACAATTACATGCTTCACATCCTGCTTTACAAAACAATGAACAACACTTTAAGACCAACCGATGCTTTGAACTTTTACATATGGATCTTGTAGGACCCATGGAAGTTGAAAGAATTGGTGGTAAAAGGTATGTTCTTGTCGTTGTTGATGATTTTTTCAGGTTCATATGGACCTACTTTTTACAAGAGAAATCTGAAACATTTGAGGTTTTCAAAAATATATTTTCTCGTGTTACTAATGTGTTTGATGCTAGAATATCTCGCATAAGATCTTATCATGGCCGTGAGTTTGAGAACTCGCAATTTTCAACTTTTTGTGATGAAAAAGGAGTGCACCAAGAGTTTGCGGCACCAAAAATACCACAGCAAAATGGTGTGGTCGAACGCAAGAACAGAACCTTGATTGAGATGGCCAGGGTGATGCTGAGCTCAAAACAAATGGCTAAACGCTTTTGGGCTGAGGCAGTAAACACCGCCTGTTACATCAACAATCGAGTCAACATTCGGCCAGACTCGTTCAAAACTCCATATGAGCTACTTAAGGGAAGAAAACCTAACCTAAAACATCTTCGTGTATTCGAATGTGTATACTTTATTCTGAATGATAGAGAGTATCTAACAAAGTTTGATGTTAAGAGCGACAAAGGTGTATTTGTTGGATACTCGACAAACAGCGTAGCTTATAGAGTATTTAATCTTCATATCAAGACGATACAAGAATCGATTAACATTGTCTTTGATGACGCAGGTGTTGAACCAAAAGAGGTGGAAGCAGAAGATTACATATATCAAGGGGGAGTTGTTCTACCTCCAATTGAAGATCAAGCTGCTTCACCAAACACAACGTCCAGCAATGTTGAGGACAACAATAGTACATCACAAGAATTAGAAGACGAACTAAATGAGGATCAAGAGGTGACTCCCGCAGAGAACCTCCTGGAAGGGTTAGAGAAAATCATCAACTATCACAAGTCATAGGAAATGTTGAGGATGGTGTTCAGACTAGACGAAAACAGCCAATCAACTATAGAGAAATGGCGTGCTTATACTCCATGTGCTCTACAGTTGAAGGCATAACATGTTTTGTCTCCAAGTTCGAACCAAAAAATGTCAAGGAAGCACTAACTGATGAGTTATGGATAAATGATATGCATGAAGAACTAAATCAGTTTGTGCGTAGTGATGTTTGGTATCTTGTTCCCAGGCCAGCCAACAAGAATGTTATTGGCACAAAGTGGATTTTTAAGAACAAATCTGATGAGAAGGGAACTGTCGTGCGTAACAAAGCACGATTGGTTGCACAAGGATACACGCAAGTCGAAGGAGTCGATTTTGATGACACATTTGCACCAGTAGCACGACTTGAATCCATTCGGTTGTTGCTTGCAGTCGTATGTTACCTCAACATCAATCTGTACCAGATGGATGTGAAGGCAGTATTTCTTAATGGAGAGTTAAAAGAGGAGGTGTACGTGGAACATCCAAAAGGCTTTGAGGACCCTCACAAACCAGACCATGTTTTTCGATTGAAGAAAGCTCTCTATGGTCTCAAACAAGCACCACGAGCTTGGTATCAGCATCTCACAAATTTCCTACTCACGTGCTGACCGGACATTGTTTATAAAAAGGGAAGATCAACACATCCTTATTACTCAAATTTATGTTGATGATATGATTGTTGGTTCTACATCACGTAACATGTTAACTGATTTTTCAGGTGCAATGTCTACCAAGTTTGAGATGAGCATGGTGGGCGAGCTCACATACTTTCTTGGACTACAGGTTAAACAAGGACAAGATGGTATCTTTATCTCTCAAAGCAAATATGCCAAGGAGATGATAAAGAGATTTAATCTTGAAGGCACGAAGCACATGAAGACTCCTATGGGATCTACAGAAAAGCTAACTAAAGATGATGCTGGAGAAGATGTTGACCCAACACTCTACAGATCAATGATAGGGAGTCTGTTGTACCTAACAGCCACTCGTCCAGATTTGATGTTTAGCGTATGTGTTTGTGCCAGGTATCAAGCTAAACCTAAAGCCTCTCATCTCAAAGCTGTCAAACGAATCATCAGGTATGTTGCAGGAACTATTGACCTCAGCATATTATTCTCTAAACACATGAATATGAGCTTGATAGGTTTTAGTGATTCGGACTGGGCTGGAGATGTTGATGATCGCAAAAGTACAAGTGGAGGGTGCTTCTACCTAGGAAACAACATTGTGTCATGGCATAGCCGCAAGCAAAATTGTGTTTCTCTCTCCACTGCTGAGTCTGAATATGTTGCAGCGGGCAGCTGTTGCACACAACTACTGTGGCTCAAACAGATGCTTAGTGATTATGGCCTAGACAACAATGACCTGGTTGTGTACTGTGACAACATGAGTGCCATAAACATCTCCAAAAATCCTGTCCAGCACTCACGAACAAAGCACATTAACATAAGACACCATTTCATTCGAGAGTTAGTGGAACAAGAGGTAATCAAACTTGAGTATGTGAAAACGGAGAACCAAGTTGCTGACATTTTCACAAAACCCTTAGATCATGAGAGATTCGTATTCTTACGGAAATCTCTTGGTCTTTGTTTTTTCCATTAAATTATGTGTTGTGCTACACCCTGTTTTTATATTCTATTATCTATATCCAGGGTGTAGCTTGTTGTGTCTAACTTGCTGGTATATTTCAGTCAACATATTCTATATTCTGAAACCTGACATTCTATCTATATATTTTGTATGTAACTGTGTGGTAAACAATCCAAGTAGTTTGGGGGGCACGGCGCTCGCTACGACGATGCTACCTTACAAAAGGATTGCAACTGCGACTGCTTTCGAGGGTGAAAGGTTAGGGGCACGGCGTTCGCTGCGACGATGCACTCTACACTCACTAACCCTTGAATTCTTGTAGTTCTGCACATATTCTCTTTATCTAAGCCAGGTGGATGTTGCAACAAACGTTGACACAACAGAGCAAGTTGGACTGCATGTTGTTTTCAAAATTTTGTTTTCTAAACTATTTTTTCGTGCATGTCAGCAATTCTGTGGTTGTCGTGTTCCCATAATCAAGTGTGTTCCCCTCAACATCCGTATCTCTCTTATGCTAGTGGGTTATAACTGTCTGTGGCGTGTTTGTTGGAGTTTGTTATGTCAGGCTGGAAATGAAATGGCACAGGCTCCCTTTTCTCAATCGTCGCCAGTCTGTTGCCATCATTACCTTTTTATGTCACATCAAAACCCTAGACATTTCTATTCTCTCTCTTCCATATCCGCGCGTCTCCCAAGACTGATAGTTCTTTCTTGAAACTTCACAAAACAAAACATCTCCTTTCTCCTTCCAAAAACCCTCATCCGAAACCCTCACTTTCTCTCTCATTTTCTTTCCCACTCGCAACAATGGCGTCTCCCTCTACTCCCGACATCACAGCTCTTCTCCAAGCACTGATAGCAGCCAACCCCTCTATTCTCCAGATGCTTCAACCTGTACCTGCACCACCAGTGGTTGCCATGTCGCCGGTACCATCTACTCCTGCTACGGTTCCAGTTGAACCGTCACCAGCTGAAACTATTGCTGTTTCTCCGCCAGTCGACGAACCGGTCCAGGTCCCAGTTTCTGCTACACTCGAGACTCCTATCATCACTGGGGCCACTTCTACTGAACCACCAGTGGATATCTCAACTGCTCCACCAGATACGACAGTTGCGCTCGTTGAAAACAGTCCAGCATCTCGTTCCTCCACTCCGCCCGCTCCCCTCGCTCGTAAACCCGCTACAAGGGGTTCCCGGCTATCTAACATGGCCAAGAATTTTAAAGGACCTACACCCACGGTTGTCCTTCAGGATGATAGTGAGGAAGAAGTGTCCTCGGCTCCCAAGAGACAGCGCCTCTTTCCGCCAAGTGATGTTAAGATGGAGCCTACTTCCTCGTCCGCCAAGGGAAAATCGGCGGTCTGTGTCTCCGATCAGTCAGAGGGACATGATTCCCCTTTGATTGTGGAAAAGGCGCAAAGCCTTCAATTCTATGATGAGTTGGCCACTATAAAGTGGAAACGCCTACGAAATCTTCCTTGTGTGAGTGAGCGAACGGTGGACGAGACCAGTCTTGAAGATCACAATCTGCTTGAGTTTTTCCGTCTTCGAGGCCTACTAGGTACTGTCTACAACATCCCTCCATTCGTCAAGACTGTGGTACGTCATTTTTACTGCAACCTGCACTCTTCCTTCGGTGTTCCCACATTAGTTAGATTTGGGAAAGTTTATCTTTATAACTCCATCTTCGATTTTACGGCGGATGCCATTAACCTTGCCCTGGGATTGCCCGCTATTGAGGAGGAGACTGTTCCAGATCTAGATGCCGTTGCAAAGGTTATTACCGGCGGCAAAAAGTCTAAATGGGTTCAGCCCATGAAGACTTCCCTGCTGACGCATCTCTACTCAGTCCTTCACAAGATCCTGACCTACAACTGGATTGTGTTTTCAAACTCCACTGTTGTCACACAACAACATGGAGTGTTGCTGTACCTCGTGGGGTTGAACAAACCGTGCAACTTAGGGCGTATTATATTTGATCAGTTGTCTGCTCTCTCCACCAAATCACAGATTTCGTCTATACCTTTTCCCTCTCTCATTTGCAGGGTCCTTGCTCATCAAGGGTTTACATCGGTGGTTCGGAGCCATGATACAGAACCAGCTCCTCTTTACACTGTCCACCCATCTCTTTTCAGCAAAAGCAAGATAGCTGACCTGCCATGGGTCAATCCTGCGGATGTCGCCCCTGGCCCCGTTATGATTCAGTTGCCACCACAGACTGTTTCACAGTTAATTGGTGCTCTGAACGCCCTCACTGCAGCTCTTCAAGCCTGCCTTCCTTCCCAACAAGGGGGAGAAATGCCAGCAGGGGATGACGAAGGTGCTGATGCAGGGGGTGAAGAGGGTGGAGTTGACGCAGAAGAAGAGGGAAAAGCAGAAGCGTGTGAGGAAGAAGAACCTTTGTGTTGACCATGTGTGGTTGAAAGACATTAACATTTTTTGATGTGGTGTTGTTGGGAAAACAAAACAATTTATTTTCATTTGCTGGTGGATGTTGATACTGATAAAGATTTTTATCTTTGGATGCTTATTTGGATGGGTGGTTGATGATGTTTGATGAATGATGTGGCTGAATGCTGTTGCTGCTCCATTTCTGCTATATTTACCTGTTTTAAATGCATATTTGCTATGCTTTTTGCTGGTGTGTTGGCAAATGAATTTTGCAGGCTTATACATTCAGGGGGAGCTCTACACGATTCACGGAGAGCTCTTATGAAACTATTAAAGGGTGTTGTGAAGAAAGGCACAAAAACAGGGGGAGTTTGTTAGGTATTCTTTAGCTGTTGTTTGTGCTGTTAAACCTAACATCTGTGTTTTTGTGTTTCTCCACAGGTCTGTTTGTTGACTGAGTTGTTAAGCTCAACATGGTGCTGACTCAGCTGTTTTCCACGTGGACTTTGACTTGGTATGCTCGAAGACGACGACTGGAGAAGACCAAGTCATGGCTGGAAGTTGAGATCTTTGCACCTAGTGGAAATCTGTTGCCGCGGATATCGGAGTCAACAGACGGTCTGCAGTGGTGTCCATATTTCCAAGCGTGTATTTCGGAGCACGACAATGGTTGAGAAACTTAAGGAATACATGGGGCTGGCAGTTACAAGATCCATGAAATCAAGCCCATGAATTATCTCTATAAATACATGTATAGTTTTCAGTTAGAGATACAGTTTTTCAGATTAAATTCGTAGTTTAGTGTGTATGGTCTTTAGCCTTTTTGAGATCATACGTTTAGTGTTTTTGTAAGAAGTGTTGATGTTGTGTGGTGCTAAACATTGTAGCAACACAACACTTATTTTGATTATTTTTTTTGGCCGTAAGGCTGCCGTGTAGGTTGTTCGTTGACACAACCTACGCAAAATTATCTCGTGTGTTCTTATTTAGCTTCCGCAACATTGACTTAGAGTGGTTGATACACTTTCAATACTGAATGTAAATGAGAGAGAGAGACAGTGATTTGGTTTGCGTGGTTCGGAGATAAAAACTCCTACGTCCACGAGTACTCGAGGTTAGTCGAGGGTTTCCAACTTAATGGAGATGTAATAATCTTACAGTGATCAACCACAG
Organism: Leonotis leonurus; assembly: GCA_026898415.1. Classification (NCBI taxonomy): domain Eukaryota; kingdom Viridiplantae; phylum Streptophyta; class Magnoliopsida; order Lamiales; family Lamiaceae; genus Leonotis; species Leonotis leonurus. The sequence continues at coordinate 795,444 of JAPKLX010000110.1, read as the reverse complement.
TGGGTTAGATATATAGTTTTATCTGATCACTTTTAGCTTTGAATTAAATCTAATGCTAGACTATTCTTCGGTTACAAATTGATTGCTAAGAATACTAATAGATGAAAATTGAAAGCTTGGTGTGTTCTAACTGAAGATTTGAAAGCTTGAAAGCGATGATAGCAATAGCAATTTGATAGTAGGTTAACCGATGTTGAAGCCTTTTGAAGTAGCAGGGTATTTATACTACTCTCTCAAAGATATAGCCGTTGTGAGATAGAGCTTTAATTTGAATTCTTCCCGTTGGAGTCTTCGTCCTTATTGCCATTTTTGATGTCTGACACAAGATCTTGTTCACTTAACCGAGATTTTTGCTATAAATGGAAAGCCTATGAAGTAGACTGTCACTCAGTAGGGACTTCAGTGGTTGGACTTCAGTGCAGACTTCAGAATTGAACTTCAGTGGCAGGAAGAGTTCAGTGGATGGCTTCAACTCTAAAACTTCATGACAGACTTCAGTGATGGTCCTTCAGTTTTAGAACAACTTGAATCTTCAGTGTAGATGTCCTTCAGTGTACCTGAAAAAAATTAGAACTCCCTAACATGTGAGTTCTTAGACAAAACACTAGGATTCAGTATTGGTCTTATTACATCTTTTAGGGGAGGTATTGGGATCTGAATCAAAACACATAAAATATTTCCCAACAATTTTCCCCTTTTTGATGATGCCAATACCTAACCTGAAAACATCTATCTAAGTTAAGAAATTCCCCCTAAACTGGAGAACACTTAAACTATAAGATAAAATGGGTTAGTTAATCAGTTAGGTAAGTCAAACCAAAAAAAATATAATCAGAGCCTGGACAACTAGAGGATTGTCATCAGGTTGAGATCAAGGATAGACAAAAAAAATTGCATTTCATTCATTAAAGAACTTCACTACAGAGATATTCAGTACATAATGAAATACATAAGTTCAGAACAAAAGGCACGGCAACTGAAAGTCCGTCCTTGTCATTTACTGGGATCATTGTCTTCATCTGTCAGTTCAATGTCAGGGGTGTCTTCCCTTTCTTCATTTCCTTCCTTTTCTTCTTCTTCATGTATGGGCTCGGGGTTTTCAAGTTGCTATCCTTCCCCCTTATTGGCATCAGCAATAGGTTCAGGAGGGGGCTGATCAGCAAACCAGGGCAGTGGCTGGGCAGCTGGGAATGTTTCAGTGAGTTCATGTGCAGAGGCGATGTTTTGGCAAAAAGATTCAATATGGCGCAAACGTGCACGGCAATCTGAAATGACTAGATCAGCATCTGAAGGCTTGGATGATCTTTTTTGAATAGATGAGATAGCCTTCAGTGCAGCAGCACTGGCAGAATTAGCAATGGCCTTCGCACGCTCAGCCAGAACGAAGATAGAGTCAGCACGTTTCTTGGCTGTCCTTAGGCGTGATCGTTGGCGAGCGATTGATTTTCCATGATCAGTACAGATTGTGGATAGTTCTTTGTAAGCGTTGTCGAAGTCTGATCTGAGAGAAGAAGTATTAGCACGGTTGTGGTTGCAAGAAAGAATGACCTTTTTAAGCTTTGTGGATTCAGGAGTGCGTGCACTGATCTCTTTTTGAACTGAGTCAGTCAAAATAGGCAGTTGAGATTTCAGTGCAGCTTGGATTTGATTGGGAATATCAGCACTGAGTACAGAAAGTTGTTTCTTCAGTTTTGTATTTTCTACAGTAAGCTCGTCCATTGTTTTCTGGAACTGAAGTGTGCGTGCAGCCAGTTGTTCTGAGTAAGTGGCCTGGAGGGCGTTGACAATAGCGGTGGTCTGGTTGGTCATGCGTGAACTCTCAGCCTCAAAAAGCTTCTTGAGTTCAGTGGCAACAAAATTCCTGTGTGCTTCAATGAATGCACCTTCTGAAGACTGAGCTTCAGGAATAGCAGGTTCAGCAAAAAAGGGCACTAAGGCCATGGACTGATGAGGAGCTGAGGAGGAAGGACCTGCAGAAGATGTCCTTGTAACATATACACGCCCAGCTGAAGATTCAGCCTGGGCCAGTTGGGCCTCGTTATATGCCTCAGCATGTAGAAATGCGTCATGGGCGTTGGTGAACTGAAAGCAGGCTTGGAGATAGGCTTCTTCAAGCAAAAAGGCACTCATGCCATCTGAATTTATTTTGTGTTCCAGGGCTTGAGAGTCCAAAAAGTGGATAGTCCTCCAGGACCAGAGCCGTTGGCAAACTTGGGCTAGGTGAGGGTGGTTAAATAGTTTAGGAAAGGTGGCGGTGAGGTGTTGGATGGATTGCAACTCTATATTATTGAGATAAAGTTGGGCAAGAGTTGCAATGGGGTCAGAGGGTTCAAATGTGGAGGCATGCGTGTGAGTTTCAGTTCGTGGTGGTTCAGTTTCAGTTTCAGGGGGTGGAGTGGGTGATTCAGTTGGTTCAGTGTGGGTTGGTGGGGATTCAGGGTGGCTGGGGTTAGGGTCAGAATGTTGAGGTGGTGAGAAGGGTTGAGGTTCAGGTGAAGAGTAAATGATAGTGGGTGAAGGGGATTTGGGCTAGGGTTCAGGAGAGGGTTCAGTTGGAGATAGAGGAATGGGAGATGTGTGAGGTGGAGAAGGGGTTTTAGTTTGCGGGTTTGGGTCAGGGATTGAAATGAATGATGGAGTGGGAATAAGAGTTGGTGGAGGAAGAAGGATTATAGTGTCAGTGGGAGGTTCAGTGAGAGTTGTTTCAGTGGGAGGTGAAGAGGTTTCAGTGAGAGGAGAATGAGAAGAAAGAGGCTTAGGAGAGGATGGAGGCATACCTGAAGTTTGAAGAATCTAGGTAAGAGAGAGGGTATCTTCAGGTGAAAGTTGTTGTTGGTGGGGTAGGATGTCTGCCATGCGGATAAGAGATCAGCGAGAGCGCTTGAGAAGTTGAAAGTCAGGCGCCTCATCCTCTGAAACCTCATCAACAAGAGCCAGGACTGGCTGTTTCAGTTTCAGTGCGCCTTGAGAACGCTTGCTCGGTTTCCTCTTCTTCTTTGTCTTTATTAGACTGAGCTTGGGAGGTGATGGAGGTGCATCTTCATCATAGTCTTCGATGGCCCGAATAGGATCCACCTCAGGGGATGGAATTTCAGAAACCATCTGAAGGGCTTTAACCTTCCCGTGCATGGATGTGAGAACATCCAGATTGGAGCTGAACAACAGCTTTTGTTCAAAGGGAGTGCACCCTGGAAATAGCTTTTCTGCGTTCTTGAAACGCATCTCTATCAGTACTGACACCTTGGTGGCAAGGTTCAGTGTCTCAGTTCCAATCATTGTAATCCCGTCATCAACTTCCTTCAGTTTGTGAGCCTCTGCCATTAAAAGGTCTTCCATGACGGCGACCCAGTTGGATCCATCAGATTCGTAAATGTTGCGCATCAAACTGAGCTTCTGCCAGCTCAACTGTTCATATGAGGACTTCTTCCCTAAAATGCACATCTGAACCACATCGAGAAGTAGACGTAGTTCAGGACAAATGAGTCCCTTATTGTTGTTAGCTGTACTAAACGTTCTGGATTGACCATCTGCTTGGATTTGCTCAAAGAAGGCCTGAATGTCTGCCTTATATTTTAGGAATTGGTTGGGGTTTTTCTTCCCTGAATTCCTCAGTTTGAAGACTGATTGGAGCATCTCCGTGACATTGATGGGTACAGGCTTCTTTTCAATGGCTCCAGTCTCCTTATTCTTCACGCGTACTTGAAGTGAAGACATCAGTTGCTCACCATCATAACCCAAAGAAACAAAGAAAAGGACCACCTCTTCAGAATAGGTGTTCTTTGGTCGAAGTGAGGTGAGAGTGTCGAGACCAGCTGATTGAATCAATTCAAAAACAGTCTTCGCCTGATCAACATCAGTTTGCGAGTAAATAGCTGTGGGTTCTGAAAATAATCGTTGGCATAGTTGATTCATAGTCAGTGCAGGAGGAAGTGGCTTTTTACCCATGTTGATAATCTGAAAGTGAAACCAGACATTTGTTAGAATTTTCAGTTTGCATAACATAGTGTATTAAAACATTTAAGCAAGATAGATACATACATTATGTGAAGAAAGAATCACAGAAAGATTATCAATCAAGTAGAGAGCACAAGGATTTAGTGAGCAAGAACGAAGGAAGGCAGGCATGCAGAGAATTTTAGCATAAGGCTTTTAGAGAGGGCAAATGCAAAGTGTTTAACCGTCGAGAAGATGAAGTCATATATATTGAGATCAACGGTTGGATTTATTGCATGTTTGGGCGGGAAAAGATGATGCGTGTACCACACGTGCGACGTTTGACTAGTCCTAAAGTCAAATTACATAAAAATAGCACTCAAGTACCATCACTTTTTACTGTTTAATTCTGATACACATTTAATGTAAGAGATAGCGTATCAAACAAATCTCGATAACCGAGCTACGCTAAACAATAAATTATACGTTTGACATACAATCATAATTGAAGTGAGAAACACTTAGAGCAATAAATGTGAAATAAATACAAGTGTTAAACTTCAGTTGATGATACATGCAACCGAGTGACTCCCTTTCAGTGGTAATTTCAGATTCTGAAGTGCTTCAGTTTGTACTTCAGACTTTGTTGTGCCACATGTTCTTGTTTCAGTTTTGACTTTGTAAAGCTTCAGTGGACTATGTAGAAACTTCAGTTGATGTAGGATTTCAGTTTTGACTTGTGACTTCAGATTTTGATCTTCAGATTCTTGCCACGTGGACATACTTCAGATTTGAATTTGTATATACTTCAGTAGGCTTGTATTTTCAGATCTTGAGTATATCTTTATGCTTGTTCTGAAGTCTTTCAGTTGAAGTAACATCTTGGACTTGGCCTTTGTAAAACTTCAGATTTTGAAGTTCTTTAAGTAGGTTACTTCAGTGACCTGCATAGTTAGTTTTAACATTTATTTTGCAATGTGTGATGATTTGATATCTGTGATAACTATGTAGAGTTACCCAAAATGTAATCATCACATTGTTTTGTGTCTTATTGTGATCATGACTTCAGTATAATAAGGATACTGAGTCAGTGAGTCATTAAGACATCAGTGAGATGGGTTTAGAGTTGTACCTTCAGTGAACACTTTTAGGAGAGGTCTGGATTCAGTAGGTCAAGTCTTCCACTTAGCATCTTGAATCTAGCTTCTTCCAGTGGCTTGGTTAAGATATCTGCTCGTTGAATGTCAGTATGGATCTTCTCAATGGTGACATCCTTCTTTTCAAAGTGATCTCGTATGAAGTAATGCCTGATGTCCACGTGTTTTGCACCTTGTATGCAGAACTGGGTTCTGAGTGATAGCAATGGCACTTGAACTGTCACAATAAATTGCAACCTGAGTGGTAGGCACTTCATAGTCTCTAAGTTGTTGCTTTAACCAGAGAATCTGAGAGCAACAACTTCCAGCAGCCATGTATTCAGCTTCAGTAGTTGACGTAGCAACTGAAGTCTGCTTCTTGGAAAACCAACTTATAAGTTTGTTTCCCAAGAACTGACAGGTACCAGATGTGGATTTTCTATCCAGTTTGCAACCTGCAAAATCAGTATCAGAATAACCAGTTAGTTCTAAGTTATCATCTGAAGGATACCATAAGCCAAGATTGGGTGTGCCCTTTAGGTAACGCAGAATCTTCTTTGCAGCTTCCATGTGTGACTCCTTTGGATTGGCTTGATAGCATGCACACACTCCAACTACAAATGTGATGTCTGGCCTGCTGGCAGTGAGATATAGAAGGGATCCAATGATTCATCTATACTCAGTCTGACTGACTGGCTTTCCTTCAAGATCTGGTTCAATTCTACCATTGGTGTTCATTGGAATCTTCACAGCTTTGCTGTTCTGAACACCAAATTTGCTGATCAGTTCCTTTGTGTATTTGGCTTGGTTGATGAAGATGCCTTCAGGAGACTACTTGATCTGGAATCCTAAGAAGAATCTCATCTCTCCCATCATGGACATTTGATACTGAGTCTTCATCAACTGGGCAAACTTATCACAAAGCATCTGAGACTTCGAACCAAATATAATATCATCAACATAAATCTGAACGATTAATATGTCTCCTTTATACTTGATTGTGAATAGAGTTCTATCCACTGATCCTCGCTTGAAACCTGAATCATTAAGAAAAACAGACAAAGTGTCATACCAAGCTCTAGGAGCTTGTTTCAGCCCATAAAGAGCTTTGTGTAGCTTATACACTTTGGTGTAGTCAGTTTCAAAGCCTGGTGGTTGCTCCACGTAGACTTCTTCCTTCAGTACGCCGTTCAGGAATGCACTCTTCACGTCCATCTGATAGACTTTGAACTTCATGTGAGCTGCATAGGCGAGGAAGAGTCTGATAGCTTCCAATCTAGCTACTGGTGCGAAGGTTTCATCGAAGTCAATTCCTTCTTCTTGGCAGTAACCTTTGGCAACCAGTCTAGCTTTGTTTCGAACAACTTCTCCTAGCTCGTCCTTCTTGTTCTTGAAGAGCCATTTCACACCAATAACGCCTTGATGTCTAGGACGATCCACAAGTTCCCAAACTTGGTTCCTAGTGAATTCATTCAGTTCCTCTTGCATCGCGAAGACCCAATTCACATCTTGAAGGGCTTCCTGAGTGTCCTTGGGCTCAATGTTGGAGAGATAGCAGCTGTGTAGGAAGTTTTCATCAGAAAATAGTGCAACATCTGCTCTAATCATCAGTTGTTCTTCAGTGGTGGAGTCAGTAGGAGGCTCAACAGTAGCTAATGGTTGGACCATTTCTGCTTGAATCTGATTCCTTGTTTGAACTCCTCTTTGTAGACTTCCAATCACTGAGTCAGTCGGGTGATCTTCAATCCATCTTCTTTTTCTTCGCATGTCCTCTTCAGTGATAATCATGAGATCCATCTTTTAACTAGGAGGAGGTGTAGTTACTGAAGGGCTTTGTTGAAATGGATTGAATTCTTCTTCAGTCTGAGGGATTATGCTTGTTCCCCATTGATTGTTGGCTCTTACATATTCAGTTTGTTGAATTTCCTGCAAGATAGTTTTGTCTGAACTGGCCATAATATTGTTAGTAGCAACAGTTATAGGAATATTGATTAAGTTAGGATTGTTACTCCTTGAAGTTGGTGATAGAATCTCAGTGGTGAGATTTTCAGTATGTGTCTGTACTTCAGGTAGAATCTGAACATCAATGAGGTCTTCAGATTGGATGTCTTCTTCTCTAAGTGGAATCTCATTGGTGAGATCTTCAGTTTGGATAGGAGAAGAGTTGTCAAAATCAAGTGCTGGAGTCCTATCTTCAGTAGGCTCTATAGCTTGATCCAATCTGACATTTGTGTCTTCAGTGGGAGCATTCTCTTCATCATCATCTTCTAATTTCCAGATGAGAATCTCCTTTGGATTTTGAACTGAAGGTTGTAAGATCAGATTCTGAAGTCTTTGAGTGATGACTTCAGTTTCTTTTAACCTGTACTCAAAAATAGATTCATCAAAAATAACATGAGGCGTTATTTCCACTATAAGGCTTCTCTTGTTAAAGACTCTATAGGCAGCACTCTCCTCTGAGTATCCAAGGAAGAATCCTGGATCTGCTTTGCCATCAAATGTCTTTAACTGAGTTTTGCCATTATTGTGAATATAACACATACAACCAAAAGCACAAAAGTATTTAAGAGTAGGCTTCTTGTCATTCCATAGTTCATATGGAGTCTTTCCTTGGCGTGTGGTTAGTAAGGATCTGTTCTGAGTGTAGCAAGCAGTGTTGATAGCTTCAGCCCAGAACTTCTTTGGCACTTCTGAACTATTGAGCATAGGTCTTGCAGCTTTCTTTAGTGATCTATTTCTTCTTTCTGCAACGCCATTTTGTTGTGGAGTCCTTGCAGCTGAAGTCTGATGTTCAATCCCCATATGTGCACAGAATTCTGAAATCTTTGCATTGAGAAACTCAGTTCCTCTATCAGTGCGTATGGTGATGACATTGGTTGACTTCTGATTCTTCAGTTTGGTGAGCAAGGCTGGTATTCTCTCCATGGTTTCATTCTTGTGATAGAGAAACACTGTCCATGTATAACGAGAAAAATCATCAGTAATAACAAGGCAATATTTCCTACCATTGGCACTCAGTGGAGTCACTGGTCCAAATAAATCCATGTGTAGGAGTTGAAGAATCTTCTCAGTGGATGGAGCTTCTTTGGTCTTGAATGAAGCTTTGATCTGCTTTCCACTTTGGCAGGCTCCGCAAACATGATCTTTGTCGAAGACTAGGTTAGGCATCCCTTGAACTAGGCTGTGTCTTGCAAGTCTATTGATGACTTTGAAGTTCAGGTGACTTAGCCTATTGTGCCATAACCAGCTTTGTTCTGAGGTGCTCTTTGAGACCAGGCATGTTTCAGGGGAGGAGGCTTTCCAATCAACAGCATAAATATTTCCAACCCTGAATCCTTTCATTACAGTAGTCTCATCAGTAAGCTTGTTGATCTTGCATTCATCAGAACTAAATACAACATTAAAACCTTTATCACACAACTGACTTACTGAAAGTAAGTTGTGCTTCAGGCCAGAGACATAGGAAACATTATCAATTGAAACATTCCCTATATTGAGAGTACCATACCCTTTAGTGAAACCTTTTGAGTTATCACCAAAGGTTACCTGAGGACCCTCCTTTTCGATATAGTTAGAGAGGGCTTCTCTTTGAAAAGTCATGTGCCTTGAGCATCCACTGTCTATGATCCAGCTTGAATACTCCTTTTGTGCACCTCTCCTTGGTCCTGAGTCCTGCAATTACTGAGTCTTAGGATCCAGTTTGGCACTAGACCCTTCTTCAGCATGCATGATATGTTTTGGCACCCAATGTTGCCTAATGATTTTTGATGCAGATGCAATTTTGGTTTTCTTCTGAAGGTCTGCAGTGACTTTCTTCTTTGGTACATACTTTTTGCTTACTCCAGGCCTAGTGTTAGCCTTAAAGTTAGCTTTTGCATATTGTTGGCTTTTAGTCCAACTTTTCCCATAGTTTCCTGAACCTCTTGGTTCATAGTAATATGTTGGGGGAGCATAGAAATCATGTGTTCTTCTTGAACAATCAGAATAGTATGAACTAGGTGATGAATTCCTATGTTCATATTTGTTGGAGTAAGTTTCCCAACGTTGTGTTCTATGACTTCTTGAGTCATAACTTCTAGACCTTGAATCACTTGATGAACAAGTGCAACGTGAGCACTTTGCTTTGTAAGATCGTGGTTCAGGAGACTGAAAGTATCTCCTATGCTCATGCCGTTCAGTGGCATGTTGTTTGTGATGTTGCTTTTGTGGCTTAGGCATTCCAGTAGCCTTAGCCTTTGGCTTTTCAGTAGCCTTAGGCTTGTCAGTTGCCTTAGGCTTTCTGAAAGCCTTCTTCACAGTGTCAGTGTCCCATTTAGGAACAGTGTGCTTTCTGAAAACCTGTTTTGGTTTTTCAGTAGCAACATGTTTTTCAGTAACATGTACTTTCTTAGCCTTAAGTTTAGGCTCTGTCATTGGCTTCTTTCCTTGGGACTTAGAATCTTTGTTGATAGTACTTTCAGCTTCATTAGCAATCATGTCTTTAGTAGAAGCCTTGTCAGTGGCTTTTACAAAAGATATGATTTGGAAAGAGGGCTTGGGTACCTTTAGAAATGGTACTTTTGCCTTGTCTTAATTAAAGCCAAGACCTTTGCCTTTTGGTTGTTGAGACTCACTCAACATGTGGTTGGTATACCCAGATTTTGTCCAGGTTTCAACTTTTGTCTTATAAAATTGTATCATTTCAGATAGCAATGTGTTCCTTTCAGTTAGTTCACGTATTTGTGAATCTTTGAACAATATCTCATTGTTCTTTGCATCAAGGTCCTTTTTGAGATGAAGTATCTCAGATGTTTTAGTCTCATGTAGGCTTTTAGATAAGCCTTCAGTTTGTACAACATCCAGTTTGGATGTTAGGTCATCATTATCTTTCTTTATCATCAGAAAGATTGCTTGTAGATTGCGAAAATCTTCAGATAAAGATTCATATTCTTCCATTGAGACAGTTGTCTCACCATCTAAGTTTACATCATCCTCCACTGAAGATGTTTCAGTTTTGGATAAACTTTTAGTTGGTGCACTTTCAGATAGAATCTGAATCTCTTGCTTGGATGCAATAGATGGAGTAGATGGAATGGAAGCATATGATGTTGAATATTTGATTTTAGGATCCACATATCCTTCAGGCATGACATGTGCATAGATTACCTGAGGGATGAACTCTCCATTTCCCATCAAGCAGAATACTTCAGGAGACTCCTCTTCTTCAGTGGCAAGAAGTCCTAGATCTTCATCATCTGAAGAATCTGAGAAATGTCTCTCATAGCTTGATTTGGAAGGTGTGTTGATTTGATCTGGATCATCATCAACCATCATTGCTTTCCTCTCTGCATTTCTTTGATCCCTTCACAGCCTAAGTTCTTCCCTTCCCTTCTTGCTTAGGTCTGGGCAGTCAGGCTTGAAGTGATCTGAAGCTCCACACTCATAGCAAACGCCTTTGCTATATTGTGGTCGTTCAGGCTTGGACTGAGTTGCAGTCGCGTCCTAGTTGGATGTTGAGGTGGAAGTTTCATTTGCTGGTGTGCTTCTTCTAGCATGATTATCTCTGTGGAACTTTCTGAAGCGGCTGTTCTTCAGATCTGCACGTTCAAAGCGTTTTGCCATTAGAACGTATTGTTCCATGAGTTCAGCCTTGGTCATACCTTCGAGGTCTAGAGCCTCCGGCTTGGACTCCTTAGCTGGACTCTTGTCTGCCTTAAAGGCGACAATATCTTGTGATGAAGATGAGATTGGAATGGCTTCTCTTATTGGATTTGAGATGTCCAATATTCTTTGCCTCGTCTCATGGCTCTTCAGTATGCTGAAGATGGCAGCTGTTGTGAGCGTGTTAAAGTTTGGACGCCCACTAATTTGGATTTGATAAGGCAGCCATTCTTCACGACGAAGACACCATACGATCTTCAGGTTGATCTCTCGTTGAGTGTACTTTTCAGGCTTTAGTGCTCTAACAGCGGTTAGAATTTGCATGAACCTGAGTTCCACTTCGCTAATGGATTCTCCATGTACCTGCAGAAAAGCATCATACTTCTGGCACTCAAGGGTTAGTTTGTTTTCCTTGATTTCTTCAGAACCTGCACACATCTGCTCGAGGGTTTCCCACATCTCTCTTGCAGTTACGAAATGTTGGATGTGCACGAGCATTGGCCTCTCAAGAGTTCCTGAAATGATATGTTTGGCATAATCATCGAGGCCACCGATCTTCTTTTCATCGGCTGTGTATTCACTGAGTGGCTTCACTTCAGTGCCTGGTTCTCTTACGCAGCTGTTTCCTGTGGAAACGTTTTCATGATTTTGATTGGCCCAGTTGTGATAACTTGCCACATCATCACATGATGTGCTTTCAGATAGGAAGTCATCTTGTACTTCCAGTAGTCATAGTCCTCAACTGAGAACATATGCAACATAAGAGATTTCTCCATTGGAGGGATTAGATATATGCAAATGAGTTTTTTGAAAAGATCAGTTTAAAAACCTTGGGTCTTAGAAACAATGGTAATTAAACACACTGCTCTGATACCACTTGTTGGTCCCGAAACGAGTGAAATTGAGTGTATGGGGGGGGGAATACACTCAGTCAGTTTTTGCAAGTTAAAAACTTTTGTGTCTCAGTGAGAGAGATGAACTTTCAGATAGGAATCATTTAGTCTACACTGAGTGTTTGATTGATGGACTAATATCTTAAGTGTGCGGAAAGTGGTGGCTTTAAATCTTACTCGTTTGCTTCATAAAACTTTAATGCAGTCTTTCTCTTTTCAATTAGTCAGTATTCAGTTGATGATGAACAAGAGATAAGAAATACTGAATGTAAATGAGAGAGAGAGACAGTGATTTGGTTTGCGTGGTTCGGAGATAAAAACTCCTACGTCCATGAGTACTCGAGGTTAGTCGAGGGTTTCCAACTTAATGGAGATGTAATAGTCTTACAGTGATCAACCACAGTGGGTTAGATATACAGTTTTATCTGATCACTTTTAGCTTTGAATTAAATCTAATGCTAGACTATTCTTCGGTTACAAATTGATTGCTAAGAATACTAATAGATGAAAACTGAAAGCTTGGTGTGTTCTAACTGAAGATTTGAAAGCTTGAAAGCGATGATAGCAATAGCAATTTGATAGTAGGTTAACCGATGTTGAAGCCTTTTGAAGTAGCGGGGTATTTATACTACTCTCTCAAAGATATAGCCGTTGTGAGATAGAGCTTTAATTTGAATTCTTCCCGTTGGAGTCTTCGTCCTTATTGCCATTTTTGGTGTCTGACACAAGATCTTGTTCACATAACCGAGATTTTTGCTATAAATGGAAAGCCTATGAAGTAGGCTGTCACTCAGTAGGGACTTCAGTGGTTGGACTTCAGTGCAGACTTCAGAATTGAACTTCAGTGGCAGGAAGACTTCAGTGGATGGCTTCAACTCTAAAACTTCATGATAGACTTCAGTGATGGTCCTTCAGTTTTAGAACAACTTGAATCTTCAGTGTAGATGTCCTTCAGTGTACCTGAAAAAAATTAGAACTCCCTAACATGTGAGTTCTTAGACAAAACACTAGAATTCAATATTGGTCTTATTACATATTAAATCAACTCTTGCTATCATTTCTTAATGTATGCATATAGCTGTTTTATTCATATCGTGGTTAATGATACCAATCAATTGTATTGCTTTTCTTTTTAAATGATCATTATATCAAAATTTAATTATACAATCGTGTTACAAAGTATTTAAACTCAAAATTTTTGGCATCAAACATTATCGAATACTGTCAAATTCGAGTTGTGCATGTTTGAAAATTAATTTTGATGGCTCGAATTTAGATCAAGCTCAGTTCGAGTTCTGAAAATTAATCTCAAGTTCAGCTCCATAAATAAAAATCGAGCTCAAGCTTGAGTTCGATTCATTTATTATTCAATTTAATAGCAAAATCGAACTTGAGGACGAACTTGGCTCGAGCTCGTTAAAAAGCTCGTTTATTAAATTATTTTTTTAATATATATATATGATGTTGAGCATATAAAAAGTGATTTTTTGATATCGTGTGGCTCCTATTTACCCGATTATCTTGTATTTTTAAATCAATGAAATATTCTATAAATATCAATCAAAGATTAAATACTTTAATTGTATTATAATATAGAAAATTCATATATTTAATGGATATGAATGGCGTCGGTTTTTTAATGAGAGATTGTACATATTTTAAATACATTCTATAACTGCCAATTGAAAGCAAATCATAAATAAATGTAGGATAACAGTTACAATAATCTATTTTATTTCAAAATTTGTATGTGTATTAACTGCGAAGTGAGAACCTGAAGAATTATATGAGAATTTAAACCAATTCATACGTTATTTTTGTTTGGAGAAGACACGTTGATGATCCAAAACATATAGAAAGTCAAGGTTCGTTCATCGTATATTTCTGAAATATGTTGCATTGAGATATTATAATTTTTTTGCATTAGATAGTTGCATTGTTGGTTTGAATAAAACATAATTGTATATGGATCACTTTGAATTGTAGGAATGGAGTAGGCACTTATTTATATTGCAAAATTGATGGTGCCAATGGCAACAACTTCCTCATATTGATATTAGAATATTACAAAAGCAGTTTCTTTCATCTACCTCGAATTTTCTGCCTTTATTGCCAAGAGCAGTTGGCCTGCTGAGGTTGACTGTAACTTTGTTATTGTGTGAACATTTCTTCGGTAAGTTTATGTTCAAATCCGAACTGAACCTAATATTATTGTATACTCAAATTCGTTTCGTTTGAAAATTTGAACATTCAAGTCAAATTCAAGCTCATTTCGAATTCTGAAATTCAAACTTAAATTCGGTGTGATAAATAAAAGTCAAGTTCAAGTTGGATTTGAATTTGGTTTTTATTTATTATTTGATTTAATAATGAATTTGAATCCAAGCTCGAACTCACTTCCAGTTATTATTATGTTCGAGACATGTCACATCATTTACGATCATATTAACTCTGTCCATTGCTGACAAGTGAGTCTTTTCGTATTAAAAAAATCTAATTATAAAAATAAAATATATCGATACTTTTTACATATTGAATATTAGCCGCTAATATTAGTATATTATTATAATTGGTAGGTAGCAGCACTATAGGAAAGCATCTTTTAAATTCTTTAAAGATTCTTGATCATCCAATCCTATTCCTCGTGTGGGTTAATGATCGTCCACTTTATTATACTTTAATGTTACTTATATTCCACTTAAATTTATTTAAGCTAGTGGCTAGCTGTTTTATTGCACTTTTGAAAACTTTATTGGTGCTTGTCTGATCAATTACATTAATAACTTCAATAGTTTACTAAAATTTAATTTGTTGTTTTTGATGATTGGTATTTCACCGCTTACTAAAAGAAAATAACTCTTTATAACTAATTAATCTGTAGAATACGTACGTAATGACCATTCCAGTATACGTATAGTAGACCTTCTTTGCCACAATGTTAGTGGCGAGGTTAATGATATTAATGAGTTGTTAGGGTTGAGTATGATTCGGTTCGGTTATCAAAATGAAAAAATAATAAAAATTGAAAAAAATAAATAAATTCTAAAATCGATATCAAACCGACATAAACTTGAACTGAAATTTTTGGTTCGATTTTGGTTAAAAATCGAATTTAACATATTAAACAAATAATTCTTATGTAATATATTTAATAAGTAATATTATATATATATATATATATTTATATGTTTAATAAGTGATATTAGATAAATAATTATTATATAATATATTTCTTTCAATTTTTGAATTTTCAATATTTTCAATACTAAAATCGAAACTGAATCGAAAAATCGAATTTTTATAAAACTAAAAACGAAACTAAACCAAATACAAAACAAATGTGTGAAGTTTGAATGAATGATGATGGGAATCCTATGTAATAGTTTAATTTTGATGATGGTTATCGAAACATACACTTAGATTTAATTTAAATGTTTTACCAGCACATAACGTAGTGTGTTCTGTGTATGGAGTTGATATAGTTCTGTAAAGTTGTTAAAATCTGTCTATAGGAATTAGACTTAAGTTTTATATTTGTTAGGCTACAGATTGCTATGTAAAGGAACAGAACATGAGTCACGTTCTGGTCCTAATTTAATCTGTATTAGTCTTAGTGTTTTAAGATGCTGAAGTGTAAAGAACAGAACATGAGTCATGTTATGTATCTATAAAGTATCTTACTTAGACTAGTTTTGGAGCACGTTAAAGACACAGAATGAGTGAATCATTTTGTCCATAACACAAAACGTAGGAAACGTTCCGTCCTGATACTATCTAACAATAAAGTATCCAAATCACAGAAGGTGATTTATCAAATTATGGAGTCATCTGTTCAGCACACAGAACATGAGGTGTTCTGTGAGATGTTTTAGAACAGATGTTCTGCCCAAATGGATCATCTATCTCTTAGTACTCTTTGGTGCTACGTAGACTTCGTTCTCATATACTTATTCTGTAAAAGAATTTGAATACTGAGAACTGCTGCCATACCTTGAATGATATCAAAGGACGCATAGCTGAAAATGAGTACAATTCAACGGCTAGTTCATGCGCCATAAGCATTCCAACGACTAGTTCGTGAATCGAACACTATAATACTCCTTCAAGGATTATACATCAATTATTGGATTCAAAAAGTGCTTAAACTCTGTACAATTTCAAGCTCTCGAAGTATTCAATCATTCAACGCTATACACTCATTTCACTTAGCCTTTTCTGCAAACTTAGAATCCACAGTTCTTAGCACCTAAAGATTTATCTTAAGCTAGAACTTTCACCTCATGTAGAACTAAACTGTATTTAGATACAAAGCACTGTAAAATACTTAGTTCTAGTCTTCCTATAGCCCTCAAGTTTAAGGAAGAACTCTTTACATTGTAAACCCAGTAAGTTATAGGTCACGACCTTCTCCGTGCACAGCTCAAATCAAGTTTGGATTTGTTGTAGTAACTGGTTCTCTGTCAGTCTAAATAAGCGAGGAGATTTTCACAAGTTAGTGAATTAATATCGAGATTGATAGTCCATGGACGTAGGGGTGTTTCCCAAACCACGTTAAACTTTGTGTTCTTTCTTTACAGTATTTAAATTCTGCACGTTATCTCATAATCAATATATGTGTTAGTGCATATTCTGTAAACAAACATTTAAAGAACATTTGGCTTAATCAAAAAGGTTTTCATTAATTGAGCAACAAATTTAACCACCACATCCCGCACATTTTGTATCTCATTCTGTGAGAACATAACACACTTCTTGAATCATTTTCTGCGTTTCTAAAACACAAAACCTGACTAATAGATCGTCAGTCTTCTATAATGTGTGATCATTGTTTCAACTAAAATTGTTCGAGTTGCTCGGAATTTAGAACGATGTCATCTAGCAATAGTAAGCCAACCCAAGTCGTATTCTCAAGGAAGACTTAATAGGGCAATTCAGATCTTTGTTCATAAACAGAAAGCAATAAAAATGATTTGATTTGAAGTATTATATCTAGGCGAAGAACGTAAATAAGAAACGCAATTTTAATCTAATCTAAGAAAGCAATTTAAATTTACTCTAGGAAAAGTAATAACTTGGAAATTGAATTCAAAATAAATACGGAACGAAATCTGAAAATTGAAAATAGAACAAGAAATCGAAAGCATAAACTATAAAACGAACTAAAGCAATAAACGGAACAAGAATAAGTGAAGGGAAACGAAACGAACTTGAATTAAGAACTTGAAACGGTCTTGAATCTACAACGAAATTCTGAAAATGAAGTACGAAACTACGAATGTTGTAATCAGCTAACCTGAAGACAAAAAATATGCAAAAAACTATCTAGGTCTCGACTCTCGAATCGAGGTCGAGACGAGCTAAACTACGAAAGGAAAACGTTTAAAAAGTATCTTTGGAAGTAGTCACGAATTGCGTGCCAAACGACATGTCAAAAGGTGATCTCTATCGAATGAGAATCTCGACGAGTATATATAGGCGAGAGGTAGGCCAGTGACTGCATAGAGGTCAGCAGCCGCTGACCCAGTGGCTCAGTGCCATCCGCGTGTCATTGCAACCGCCGCAAGTCAGCCGCGGCATCAGCGACCGCTGAGCAGGGTCAGCGGCTGCTTACTTGCTCTAGCGCGCGCTCCTCGACTGGCTCGGTCGTTGGCTCGGCCGCTGGCACACATGGCCTAGTCAGCGGCCACGGTGTGTCACGCGACCCCTGACTAGTGTCTCGGCACTTGTCTTCATTTTCTCTTCATTTCTCGATTCTTCCTTGTTTCTTTTCCAACTTCGATGCTCGTTTAGGCCAATGATCCTGAAACATAAAATGAAACATAAATCGGGCCAAAACATCACGGAACGAGGGAAAATAATACGAATAACAACACGGAAAATACGAGTTTAGACTAACAAAAAAAGGCTAATCAACCCCTCCACACACAAAACCTTCCTTGTCCTCAAGCATAACTTAGTCTAAAATATAGCTAGGGAAAAATCTAATCACGACATGCGTTCTTGACAAGACTTCAAATCATTTCAAATTTGATTTTCATATCATCACATCACGTCACATAGAGATCGTAGAAACAAGTAGACTAGATTATAAACAATTCGAACAGTGCAAAATAATGATGCATAAGATGTTATTGATATCACATAACCGCCTAGAGTTTTTATCCATCTTAAAATAGTGTATCTTTTTCTTTTCTTCTCTTTCTTTCAACATGAGGAATATTAAGGACAATATTCACCGGGTGAGTACTCCGAACGTTCGGGTTTTCCCGGTGTGGTTTCCCATACCCATCTATTTCATAGATTTGTATTTGTGATTAAGAGAGCGGGGTAGAATTCTTTTGTATTCCTATTTTCCAAGAACTTAAGAAAATTACTTAGAACGATGTAAGTTATATGGTCATTGTCGAGAGGTGTGAACAATTAGGGGTTCTCTAATGTATCCTTACGCGGTTTTCCGTGCTCATGGTTCCCATAGGAGCAGAGACCTCTTGACAAAGTTTAATTAATAAAACATGGATACGCAACAAGTGTTCATAAACACTAGTAAATTGAATCAATGAATTTATATCATCATGCATCACTATTTTAATCGTTCTACTAAGATCAACAATCCGGTCATAATGTTCCACACATTCCTAGTTCATCTACGTTTCACAACATGAATCAATGCAAATCAATCAAGGTTTTCAAATCAATCTCATCTTAAACATATGTCATGACTCGATTTACCATGATGTATCAAGACAAAGTAACTCTAAAACAATCAAAATTTTGCATGCTTACAAGATACTAAAATAAAACGACAAATGCACGCATAAAAAAGACACTCCTCCCCCCCCCCCCCCCCCCAACAAAGATAGAACAATGCCCTCATTGCGGAAAGTAAAGATCTAAAGAGAAGGGATAGAGAAACGTCCCTGAAATGAGGTATTCGGAGTAACTAACGGAAATAAAACCTGAAAAACAAACACTAAAAGGGAAAATAATGGTTAGTCAAATACACACTCACACAAAAAGAAAAGAAAGCAATAAAGGTACCTCACCAGTGAGACAAAAGCTCATTGTTGGTCGGGAGGAGGGTAGGTGGGTGCGCCGCCAAGGGTCCAAGAGGACCATTGTTGTTGCATCTCACGGAGTAACCGGTTTTGCTCCTCCATTGCTCGTTGTTGAGCCTCCCACTGATGTTGATGTATGTCGAGGCGAGTATGGAGGTCGCGGATGTTAGATTGCATCATGCGTATCCTTGTGGTGACCTCAGATGTGAATTGCTCCCATTGGGCGTTCCATTGAGGTTGGGTGCCCCATTGAGATTGGGCACCCCACTGAGACTGACCACCCCATTATGACTGGGTACTCCTTTGAGGTTGGATACCCCACTTGGATCCACTGGCGGTGTCCATGAGGTCATAGCCTAGCCAAGCGGCGTCGGCCTCCTCCTCGGCTTGCTCGTCCTCGTCGTGCTCGGACTGAGCCTCCTCATCATCCTCCATATGTGCATCTCTCAGTTCTTCGGATGCATTGAATTCCCAGACTACAACTTGGGTGTTTAGATAACACCGCACACAATTCCTTCGCTCTTATGGCACCAACTCAGTGTGAGAGATGACGAATGGTGCACCCCTCAACTCGTTGATGTCGATGTACTTCGTGAGAAGTGGCTCATGGTTGGGAGGGCCATTGGCACCTATAAGCTCAAGGTGCATGGCTAGTGGAGTGGCCAAATGTAGAAGGGAAGCATGAGCCCACTTCCGTCGTTGAATGGATTGGATGGCCTCGAAGATGAAAGAGGATGGGCATATCTTCATCTTCTTGATGGCACAATGGAGTAGGAAGCACTCCACTGTGTTCACTTTGTTAGCATGTTCATTGCCCGAGATAGAGTAGGCAATGAACTTGTGGAGGACGCCGATCTCGGGGTCCCGAAGAAAGCCACTAGACATTCCTCCCGATGCACAATTATGAAAACATGTGAGCTCGAACCATGCTAAATTTAGGTTAAATTCCGGGGGCACCCGATGGAGCCCCGAAGTGTGAAATCCAAAGATGGATTTCATCATAGCAGTGGTTACGGTATGAACAATACCACAATAACGGAATTTACACAACTTAAAATCAGAGGCCACATCAAAAGTAGTGAGGAATTCAAATCCTAATTCTCTATAGTCATCAATTTCTAATCTAGCATATTTGTCCAAACCAAGGTTCTTCAAATAACGAGTCAATTTAGAAGCAATCCCTAAGCTTGACATAAGATCTCAATCCAAAGTACGAGTAAAAGTAAAATCAAGAGAAATAAACCGAGTGTAGAGTGGACCCTCTTGATTGTTATAAATTGAGAACGCATCACCGAAAGTCGAGATGTGGTCACGAACGGGGTGGAATTCCTCGTCGCCATCTCCTTATTGGCTAGATTGTCCCACCTCACCAGTCTTTGATCTTTTTCTCCCCATTGTAATTTTGACAAACACTTGGTGTGCAAAAGTAGGGATGGAAAAAGGGTTTGGGATTTTTGGGTGAATTTGTGGGTAGAAAGAAAATTTGATGGGATAGAATGATAGAAGATGGAAAAGTAATGGTAAATCCAAAGAATTGGATGGAATTATGGAGTATGGAAAGAGTAATTGGAGAATTAAAATGGAGGAGGGTTAGGGTTTGGGATAATTTGGGGATGAAGAATGGAGAAAAGTGGGAGAAATAAGGAGAGAGAGGCAAAATATAGGAAGAATTCGACCAACTCAGCGGCTACTGACATGTCAGCGGTCGATGAGTGTACTCTCGTAAAATTCTATGGAAAATATGGATTGTTTGACGAAACAAAGGTCAGTGGCCGCTGAGCGGGGTTAGCGACTGCTGACTCGGCGTGTGGCGCGCCCGCTGGCGCTAGTGCGGGGTTGGAGCGCGAGGTCAGCGGCCATTGAGTGTGTCGCGGTCACTGACCTTGCTCTCGGTAATGCCTTGGTTTTACTCTTCCATGCATGTTTTTGACTCGGTTTCCTCCCAACTCGTCGATACCTACGAACATAGAAAAATACCAAAAATAAATCAAATAAAATAAAATGAAAATAAAAATGAAAAATAAAAAAAAGAGCGTGGGTTGCCTCCCACGAAGCGCTTTATTTTACATCGTTAGCTCAACGGAACGGAACCAAATCAACTGAGAGTGTAAGAATGAGAACTTGACTCCGCAACTTCGGTTACGAGGTCATTTTCGAGATAAAATTTAACTTGTTGCCAGTAGATTCGAAATGGCATTTTCTCCCTTTTCGTATATGATGCATCACTTTTTGATGGTGAAAATTTTCTAAGGACGAGCAATCCTTTCTTTTGGGATTTGGCCTTGTCGAGACGTGGCATAGATGTGGTGCTTGAGCGCATAAGAGTTTCCGCATAAGTTGGCGAGTATTTGTATCGAGAAGCGGCGTTCGCGATCATTGGCTTGGATGAAAGGTGTAGTTGTCGGCTTCTCTTAGGGTTTTGCTCGCCTTCCAACATCGTCTCTCTTTTTGCGTCCAAACTCTTCTCTTGAGCAACGTCCTTACTATGAAAAATCTGCATTATAGAGTTCTCAACCGAAGGGTTAGTAGTATCTATATAGCACGTATCAATCAAATCGACAGGATTGATAGTGTGAACTTGGTGAGTAGAAAAAGATATTTCCTTATCAAGGACCGACATTTTAATGGTAATATTTTTTACATCAATATTGGTATTAGTAGTATCCATAAAAGGTCTCCGTAGGAATAGTGTATGCTCGACCCCGTCCTCACGTACATCGTCTATCTCAAGAAGAACAAACTAAACGGGTACGATCAATTCACCAATCTTAACAAGAACATCTTCAATTATACCTTTTGGGTGCCTCATGGATCTATCGGCTAATTGAAGAGACATGCGAGTGGATTTTAATTTACCTAATCCTAATTGTTTAAAAATAGAATAGGGCATAAGATTAATTCCCGCTCCTAAGTCTAGCATGTCAGACGATGCCTTACCGTTACCTAGAGTAATATTAATAACGAAGTTACCTAGATCGCGTTGCTTAAGAGGTAAAGGCCGCTGCATGATAGTACTCGCCACTTCGGAGAATGTCACTAACTCTTGACCATCGAGTTTCTTCTTCTTTGAAATTAGCTCCTTGAAGAATTTGACATAAGATGGGATATTCTTGATCTCTTTGAGGAGTGGAACGTTCACTGTTACTTTGGATAGCATCTTGTAAAGATCTGTGAATTGTTGTTCGCTTTTAACATCCTTTAGTCTGCTAGGATAAGGAATAGGCGGAACGTATGGATTTACCTCGTGAAGTTCCTCATTGGATTGCTCATTCTCCTCCTTCGGTGGCACCTTATCGATTTTGCTTTGAGATCTCATCTCCATCTTGGTTTCCACCACATTGTCATCCGTTAGAACAGACACTGCTTGCACTTAATGAGGCTGTTGTCCTTGTGCCAGAATTTTCCCCTCTGTTGGCTTTGCTGCAAGTGGTTAACAGCGCTAGAAATCTGCCATACAGCCATCTCGAGGCACTTGATTGTTGCATCTTGAGCCTCTCGAACCTTCTTGCTCTCTTGCATAAATGCGGCTAGATTGTCTTTGATGATCTTTGGGGAGGAATAGATTGAGGTGGAAGTTGCTGCACTGGTGGTGGGTAGAATTGTTGCGGCTGTGGTGTGAATTCTTGTGCCGCGCAAACCTCGGCTTGTCCTTCGGATGTCATCTCTCCCATTCGCGGACATCCCTCTACAATATGGCCAAAGTCACCACAAATACCATATGGCTCAGGTGCAACTTGTTGAACAGACAGTGATGGGGGTCGGTTCATCTTCAATTCTTGTAGCTCCCTCATCATATCCGTCATTTGTTTCTTGAGATCGAGACTCACAGTCACTGCACTGGCCTCCATTTGTCTCGGTCGAGAGGATTTCTACTGTGAACTTGCAGCTAGGGTCTCGAAGATCTCGTTCATCTCCTCCGCCATCTTGACTACAATGTTTTCTCCCGCCGAACTGTCTACCATGAATTGAGTAGTCTGGAGCAAACCATCATAGAAAAATTGGCAAAGCATCTCCGGTGCCATCTGATGGTGAGGGCACTGTTGAAGCAGCTCTTGGAATCTCTCCCACGCCTCATGGAATGGCTCGTCATGTGCTTGCGCGAAATTCATTATTTTAGTACATACCGCTTGAGTTTTGTGATGCGGATAATACTTCAACATGAATTTCTCACAAGCTGATCCCCAAGTGGTGAGTTGTTTAGCCTAAAGTGTGTACTCTAGGTTCTCGCAAATTATAACGAGGTCGATTGCATGTAGCAAGCTAACCCCGGTCGGATCTCGATGGAAAGCTTGACAGGGCGTTCTAATCCTAAGTGTTATTAAAACAAAAGGAGGGGAATCCTAAACATCCTAACAAAGATAAACTGAATGAATAAGAAATAAACAAAAGCAATTAAAAATGAATCCCAACGGATTGAAGCTTTAGGATAAGATGCTCGACTCCCATTTAATGTCTAATTGATCTACATTCATACGAGAATTAGGAACACCAGAGGCTGCTTAGCAACTAACTTTCGTATTCATATACTAAGCTGTGATCATCACTTTCGTATTCAGTTCACACCTCTAAAAATTACTTCATCTCATATAAATTATTATTCTATGCGTTTCCAATTAAGAATAATGTTGATTAACCCTAGGTCTCATGTCAAGAAAATGATCAATCTACTTAACATAAACATATGAATTTTGTTGAATGAACACAAATACCCAGGAACACGAACAGGAATCGCAACCAGATGTTGATGCAGCGCGCGAGTAACACAACGCACACAAGAGAGAGATTGACACGAACGATTTACGTGGTTCAGATCAGTATGATCCTACATCCACGGAGGCAAAAGAATTCAGTATTATTACTATCAAGAAGATTACAAGAATCACAAGAATGTATGGTGTATCACTCCCAAGAAAGAAACTCCCAATCTTTCTATTGTAACTACCCACACTCTTTCTTGCTTCTCACTAGATTAGTTGTTTACCCAACTCTCTAACTTTTTCTTCTAAGTATCTCACGCACACTTCGAAATACAATAATGGAAATGGATACATATACAAAACAGAATAACTCCTTCCATGGCAGTTACATGAGTTGCTAACAAACTGATAACCGCTAGTGTGCAGCCAACGTGGGTATAACACCAGTATATGTATCGTGTATCCACCCTTATATCTCAACAAATTTAATTGTGATCAAGCATTAAATCCCATACAAAACAAGTTAATCAACGAGCATACATCAATCAAACATCGAATAAGCACACAAACATCCAATTTAAGTAAGATCTAACCAAGCATCATATACAAGGTAGAATCATAAAAAAGGAAACCATAAGAAGGAAACTTACTACTTGAAAAGTAAGGATCCAAACTCGGAATCCGCTTCAATCCATCGGAATTCTTAAATCCTAAACTAGAAAAGCAGTAAAAACTAAGTTTCCTAGAGGTTCTAGTTACATGGGGAGAGAGAGAGTACAAATGACGCTCAAAAAGGAGTTTTAAACCCGCAGAAAACTTCCAGCCAGCGGTCGCTGACCTTTGCTTTCTGCCGCTCTGCAATTGTGTTCCCAGCTATCGCTGGGATTCCCAGCGATCGCTGGCTGCACAGTCAGACTCCTTGTTGTGCTCGACTCCATCCCGTGCCATGCTTGTCTCACCTCTTCCTCGTTCGGCTATGCACCAACGACCTCTTTTGCACCAATCCTATCCCAAATCATCCTTTTTCACTCATCCTACAACAAACATAATCAAACAAGAACCGGCGTAAAAACGAACTAAAATCAATACAAAAGACATAAAATCTAAGACCTAGACATGACCACACAATGAGTTAAAACGCAACAAAAACACACTAAACATGAGTGATCAGGATGAAAGAGATAAGAATCAAGATTTGGCGCTATCTTTCAACGTGTAAGGGAAACACTTCAACTTGAGTTGATCCTCCGTCAGCGAGTGAAGCGGGAAAGTTTGCACCACAGTACAATATTCTCGGATGAACGTTAAAGCGTCTTCATTCGGGAGCCCATGGTACGTCGGAAGTAGTGATTGATGGTGTGGCTTCAACCCATACTTTCGGACTGCGGTGTCGAGAACGATGGCCCAAGTAGCAGTTGTCCTGAACTTGGGCTTAGTGAAATAGCTCATATAATGCGGTCTCTCGTCCGCTCTCTCATTGGCCATCTCTTCAAATAAACGCGAGAGTGAAAATTTGTCAATGTGCTCAATGTCTTCTTCTACGGTGGCTAGGATTTCACGCTTCTGGTTTATGTTATCAATGAAGGGCGCCAATGGCTTTCTAGCACTGCGGCGATGTTGCATAAACAACACTCAACAAAAATGTTACGCGTACCACAATATAGAAGAAGAAAGTAAACATAATAAATAAAATAAATAAAAAGAAAAAGAACAATGAATTAAATCGCCTAAAGTCTTCCACGGCAACGGCGCCAAAATTTATTTCGACTAAAATTGTTCGAGTCGCTCGCAATTTAGAACAAGGTCATCTAGCAATAGTAAGTCAACCCAAGTCGTATTCTCAAGGAAGACTTCACAGGGCAATTTGAATCTTTGTTCATAAACGGAAAGCAATAAAAATGATTTGATTTGAAGTATTATATTTAGGCGAAGAATGTAAATAAGAAACGCAATTTAAATCTAATCTAAGAAAGCGAATTAAATCTAATCTAAGAAATCAATTTAAATCTACTCTAGGAAAAGTAATAACTTGGAAATTGAATTCAAAAGAAATACGGAACGAAATCTGGAAATCGAAAATAGAACAAGAAATCGAAAGCATAAATGATAAAACGAACTAAAGCAATAAACGGAACAAGAATAAGTAAAAGGAAACGAAACGAACTTGAATTAAGAACTTGAAACCGTCTTGAATCCACAACGAAATTCTGAAAATGAAATACGAAACTACGAATGTTATAATCGGCTAACTTGAAGATAAAAAAATATGCAAAGAACTATCTAGGTCTCGACTCTTGGATCGAGATCAAGACGAGCTAAACTACGAAAGGAAAACGTCTAAAAAGTATCTTTGGAAGTAGTCTCGAATTGCGTGCCAAACGTCGTGTTGAAAGGTGATCTCTATCAAATGAGAATCTCGCCGAGTATATATAGGCGAGATGTAGGTCAACGACCGCATAGAGGTCAGCGGCCGCTGACCCAGTGGCTCCGTGCCATCCGCGGGTCATTGGAACGGCCCCGAGTCAGCCGCAGCATTAATGACCGCCGAGCAGGGTCAGCGGCCACTAACTTGCTCTGGCACGCGCTCCTCGGTTGGCTCAGTCGCTGGCACAGATGGCCTAGTCAGCGGCCGCGGTGTGTCACGCAACGGCTGACTAGTGCTTCATCACTTATCTTCATTTTCTCGTCGTTTCTCTATTCTTCCTTGTTTCTTTTCCAACTTTGAAGCTCGTTTAGGCCAATGATCGTGAAACATAAAATGAAACATAAATCGGGCCAAAACATCACGGAACGAGGGAAAATAATACGAATAACACGAAAAATACGAGTTTAGACTAACAAAAAGAGGCTAAACAATCATATGTTCTGTATCTAATAACTTGACAAGAAAACGAGAAAAATATACATTGGTGTATTCCACTCTGGTGGTAACAACGTTGTTGAGCAATGGTTTTCTCCCCCAAACGTTGACCAATGGGTGTCACCGGATCGGTCAATACTGACACACAGTCCTATGTGGACCGGTCCATAATGACTCACAATCACACTCCTCATGTGTACATTAACATTGACCAACACATGGCTCAAGATCAGATCGTTATTCACAAGTTGACCAGTTCGCAAACATGGCTCAACACAGATAGGACTCACACATAAAACACAAAGAATTTAATGCATGTCAATCATTTCACACTTTCTTTAAACATGCTTTATTACAGCAAAAGTATAGATTTTATAGTAAACTCACCTGAGATACCAGTATTAGTTGACAAGTCTGGTTCCCCTTCTCGTTCCTTAGTTGTCACCCCCTCGATGGACCTTCAGGTAACGAGTTACATTTAAAATCATTTGAGTCCTTAGAATATCTCTATTGACTCGAGACATAATAATTTTATAGGTTTTAGGGTTTCATATCTGTTCTACTAAATCACAACGAAACTTTAAGGTTTTATTTGAAATCCTTAGTTTCGTTCAAAGGAAATAAACGTTTACTAAGTCGATGAATAATTAATTGCTTGTTTGCAATTAATATAATTGAGACAATTAAATTCGAAATAAGAATAAAAAATTTTAGATATGTTCGCGTAATTGGAGACCCTTAGAAAAAAGTTCATGTCTTGATTTCAATTAATTTAGATTCACTAAATTAATTAGGTAATATAATTATTTATTATTAAATTACGTACAATTAATTAATAATATATAAGATTTG
The DNA here is from genome assembly GCA_026898415.1 of Leonotis leonurus. Lineage (NCBI taxonomy): Eukaryota > Viridiplantae > Streptophyta > Magnoliopsida > Lamiales > Lamiaceae > Leonotis > Leonotis leonurus. The sequence goes on along the minus strand of JAPKLX010000110.1, from coordinate 768,378 downwards.
AAATAAATCAAATAATAATTAATCCCAATAATTATTATTAATAAATATTTCACATTTTAATAATTAATCATCAACATTTAGAAATTTAATTAAACAATTAATCTTCTATTAATCTATATATATATATATATATATATATATATATAAAACAGGAATCATTCCAATTGAAATCAATTTGAGTTGTAATTTTGTAAATAATTTCAATTTCAATGGAAAATATATACTACAACTATTAAATTTAAAAATAAATTTAACTAGATTCGAACTCTATACCTTTCATAAAGAAGACTATATTGTAAACCAATAGAGCAACAAGATAACTTGAGCATTGAACAAATCATAATATATATGTACAACTGAATCTGGTTTATGTTTAGCGTTTAGCTTATTAATTTTTAAAATTTTATAGATTATTTTCTCTCTCCTATAACACATTTCTTTAAAATTATTTATTTTCTTCATAAAAATATTTGCAATATTATGCATATTAAATTAAAGATCTCGATAATATATTTAATTTGATATATGTTATATAAAATATAAATTTAATATAAAAAATTATAACACATTAGTAAATTGAAAATAATTATATGTATACATATTCTTATACATATAAGATATTTTACTAAATTATAATGTTCCTAATTATAAAGTTGAATACTCTTTATAATATGTTTTAATATTATGCATGAAAATAAATTAGACATAGTGTCTCAATTTATTTTTACTATAAAATTTCAATGTTATATAATATGTTTTCCTAATTTTATTTTCTTACATCTAAGTTTAATCTTTTATTTATTACTAAAAACTTGTCATATTTGATCAGTATATATAATTGTTTTTAATATTTAATACTAATAATTATAATCAATTTGTATTGTTGATAAATTCAACACTAACATATATTGAATTTGTCCCACTTATTTAAACACATTTTCCTTTTTGAATTGTCTCACTTATTTAGACACATTTCTTTATTTAGCAAATTATAAAGCACAAAACATGTTCTTCAAAAAATATTACAACTAAATATTAATATCGATGTGAAAAGTAAATGAATTTAAATAAGTGGGACGAAAGGAGTATAGTTTTTTAAAAAATATTAATTTTAATGTATTATTATAAATATTAATTAAATATTAAATTTAATAGTGAAACATAGAATGGAATACAAATGGTCATTCCATTTAGGAGCTCTATTAATTTACCAGCTCTATTAATTCGTTGTTACATAAAATTATGTCAAATATTTATTATCATATAAAAAAATTAGAATTTCACAACAAAATATAACGACAAATAATAATGAGTTCAAATATATTTATTATTAATTTTTATCATTATATACACATATGTTTAATTAGTTATGTAATATTATCTTATTTTTTAATTTTAATGTGTTGTTATAAATTAATAAAAATAACTCTTTATAAAATAAGAAATTGAATGAGGTAAAATAAATCGAATTTATTGTATCAAATCGTTGATTATGTTCTCAAATTTTGAAACTATAACCGAATTGTCTCCGACATAGTCACAATTAAGAAGAGTACTATCAATTACGGTTTTAAAACCATCAAATTGGATTATAATATTTTTGATTTCTTTAAATATCTATATTATAAATTATTTATAAATAGATTATAAACCCGTGCATAGCACGGGTGCAATACCTAGTTACTAATTAATCAAGTTCAAAAACTAAATTAATGTTAAATTAATCAAAGGTCAAAATTTAATTAGTCTCAAGAATACAATTAATAAATAATAATAGTCCAATAGTATTAATTAGACTATGTCCAACTAATTAATGTAAAGGGCTTGACCCATGTAGTAATTGATCATGGGCTATAACATGTTGTAGTAAAGAAAAATGTTAAGGCCCAATTGGATAATTATTTAGCCGGCCCAGATATAGGTATCTCAAACCTATAGATTTCTTACTTCTAAATTTTGTTTTTAATTAGAAGTCCACACTAATCAAACTCTCCCAATTATTTACTTAGGTGGTCTCTCACACCCCAACCTCAATATCTCTCTCCTCATATACACACTCCCATAATTGAAAACCAGAGGCCACTGAGCCTCTTTCTCACGTCGCCGTCGTCGTCCAGCTACATTGTCGCCGCCTTCTTCCTCTTCAATCTGTTACAGTCTCATTTCCTTTCTTTTCTATTTAAATCTTAATATCTATAGATTTCTTTTTTCTTTTACAAATTTTAAATTTTGTTTTTGATGAAGGCTCAAATTTCGGATTATTTTCAATGGAATTCGTCTTTATTCTTATTTAATCGTGTAAAGACTTCAATTTTGGGCAAAATGCCCAATTTTTATTTTCAAGTCTCACACTCCTCTCAATCGGTTGACTCCTGTTTTGCTACAAGCATAAGCGTACAGTCCCTTCCCTCTTCGGTAGCCATGGAAATGACTTCGGGATCTCCGTTTTCAGCAATGAAGCGACGAGGGCTTCATTTGCAGCCGTGCAGTGAAGTCGAGGACTCCGTTTGCAGCAGGGTTGCCTCGAACAGGAACAGGGCAGCCCTCTTCGCGAGTTTTTGACCGAGACAGCAACGCCGAACTCATTTTCGTCAAGCCTTGCTTCGCCATTGATTCAGGCAATGGGTAATTTCCAACTTTCTTCTTTGAATATTGTTTTAATTAATATTATTGGTATGTTGAGAGATTATGCATCGTAAGAATTATTTTGGCTTAGTTTGTTATTCATAAAGAAGGAGATATGTGAAACTAATCTTAAGTAGGGAAAGCATCTTATTTCTACCCTACTGAAGGCTTGATTATTCTATGTTAAACATGCTTTGTTGTTCTAAGTCTTATAAAATAGAAGACATTAAATTGGATACGAAACTGAAAAGCTAACATAGAAAAAGGAATTATAATATCATAACTTAAATATAAATAACCCACTTGAAGGTTAAATGAGAATAGAAGAATGTGTTAAGAATGTGTTGCTGCTTAGATGTCTATCTTTTTCCAGCCCTCTCTCCTTTTCCTTGTTTCTTCTTTGCAACACACACAACACAAGGATGTAGGTAGATATTTCTTATTTAAGAAGGGTTGTAAATGGACCAAATTATGGTGATGTCCATGCATCCTTATGAGTGGTGGAGAACGCTTGAAGTAGGTACAACTAAAGGTTGTGTGTGTGGCAAGGGAAAGTCACACAAAAACGGACGACGTGGGGCAGTATGGAGCCTCTATTGAGTTTTATTCTATTTTATCTTCTTATTTTTATACACAAAATGTACTTATTATTCTATTTTTGTATAATTGGATATTTCATTGCATTGACGATGCTTTTAAATTTTATTAGGCTTTCTATTTTATCCTCTTGAATTTTATTAATCTAATTGAGCCCTTAATAAATAATTATGAGATATTTCATATTAATGCTAATAGCGTGTAATATAATAATACTATATATATATATGTATGTATATATACTTATTATTTGAATGTTTCAACATTCTACAATAATAATTTAATTAGAGATTTAATAATAATCAAATATAAATTCAAGCACGTCACAATTAAACGTTAAATTCGTTGCGTAATTATCGTATTTGAAACTCAACAACAAAATTTTAATTTCTACGGATATGATACATTATTTAATATTAAAACTCGATAATTCTTTCGAATTAAAATACGGGGTATTACAAATAACTGCTCAATCGGGACCAACAAATGACTTGTATCTACGCATGCATTTAACATCAATTTTTTCACTTTGCGAAGATGTTTCGAGAGTTAAGATTGACTTGTACGTTTTTCCCAACTATGCAAGTTTGTAAATATTTGCTATGAATTGCAATATCTACATTTAGACATTTCTTAAAAATAGCAATATAAACCATTAAACAATACAATAAGTATTGAGGCATTTATAGTTGTCTTATTGATTTAGCCATTAGAGTGATTGAGCTATGTTTCGTTGAAATTCTTCTAATTGTACTCTTTACCATTTTTAGTGTATACAATCAAGATGTCGTATGAGGGCTCTAATATTTTTTCTTGAATGGAAAATCGACAATTTAGGTACCTTAAACGCAAATCAATGTATCTTTGCACCTATCTGAATCTAAGTGAGGGAATTGAGTAATTGCTCTGCTAGTGGTAGTTGTCTTTAAGCACTCATGAGCTTTGCCACATTCCTCATTCAAGGAAGATCCGAACTTGTCACTGTTGCTTCATATTAGTGGTTGTTTTAGCACGTGCATGATGATTAGTTGGGGATGTAGTTTTGCCTTTTCTAGTGTTACAACATGCAATTTTGTTCCTTGAATGTCTAAATTAGTTATATGACAGTGGAAGCCGACCTTTATCAACTGGAATCTTTAAAATTCTTTATGAATTGAACATTTTCATATTTTTAGCTGTTGCTACTTCTCCTTAGATTATCCGTAGTAGCTAGGTTAGCTAACTCGTAAACCGAAAAACTGCATTTGTTGAAATTGATTTCGAAGGTGATATTAAAAATTACGTCCTGGGCAGAATGATGGCTTATTGGAAGATTTAAATAGTAGTGTGATAATTCGTGTCCACACTCAGCTAATTAAAGGATATGATATATAGTGAAGATGATCAAATACGAAGCTCTAGCTAGTATCTTGGGAATTCTATAACAGTACTTGGAAAGAGCTATTGTTTCTGAAACACTTGTGGAAGTAGCAGATTCCTCCTCCTCAACAACATGGACTACTCTTGCCCTATCTTCCATGCTAAGATATAACGCTGCAATATATAGTTTGTGCTTCTCCATCGTTTATGAGCGTGGTTGATTGTCTGAAACGTTCGTTGAAGGATGATAAGGTACAACCTTTCATCACCATAATTTGCATTTCATATTTGGCACCAAGTGAACATAATACAACACTTCTGTTCGTCAATGTTTGTCATAACATAGACATAATAGGAGAAAGTGACATCTTTGCTTAACTCATGGTATCAATTAGAGTTTCATACAGTGGCGTTGGAATATTCTGCATTTTGTCTCCTTGAAGAAGTTACTTGACTAGTTGACTATACAATTTGATTGGCTGTGTGAATACAGTGATGATAGTGAAGACGGTGAAGATGCATGGGGCGAACTGCTGAATCGACAGTTGATTGTCGATACGGTTTTTGATTGATTATTGATGATATATTGAACTTTGGGGGTGAACACCGGCGTCTCCTATTTTGTTGAGAGAGACAGAGAGACCTCACACTAATATACAACATACCCATTATCAGCACAGATGTAGTAGTGTACACACTTGTTCCTAATACTAGTTGTTTTCTTTAATTTGTGTAATTTTTGTACACAGCCATTTTGACACTGGAAAATCAGAGTGAGTGCCTGCATGTGTTTTCTTTCTATACTAAAAAACCATCTTTCGAGTAATCAAACTATTGGGCTTCTAACGCATTATGTTATGTGTTTGTATTTTGTTGATTTTAGCCTTTATTAACACTGAAAAATCACTAAGCTACATCAAAACTGGGTGCAAAGAATCAACTAGACTGCCTTAGTAGATAAATCAGGAATACAGAAACAAAAACAACAATTGGACTAGAGAATGCGATTGCATTATAAGGTCGCAATTGAACAGACAGAGCAAACTCAAACTGACGTAACATGAAACTTATTAGTCCGAAAGCGCCATGTAGAGCAACAAAATACCACTCAATTAACACTAATGAGTAATATCTTCTTGTGATTCAGGACCCACGAATATAAAAAAAGGTAGTGTATTATCATTAAAACCGAAAAACATTTATGGTAATTATATTGACCATTACAACAAATGATAATTATTATAAACATTTATCGATTTGTAATTTTAGCATTGGTGACACCTTTTCAGTTCTTTTACATTTTTTGAAACAGATAATGTAGTGAATTGGTCGTTTAGTAGTAATAACATTGTAGCATGTAATGAAACTCTAGATAAGGTTGTAATAATTAGAAAAATATAATCAAGTCTAACAATTACTCCTTCAATTTTTTTTAAGTGTCATATTTCACTTTTGTTCTTATTTCTAAATAAGTGTTCTATTTCAAAATTCTAGAGTATATTTATGACAATCTTTCAATTTTGCCCTTATTTAATACTTATTGAAATTTGATATTATTTGTATGAATATATTTATTATGCTATTAAATAAAGGGTATATAAGTAAATTTTTCATTTTATTAGTATGTGTGATTTAGTAAAATTGGACACTTATTAAAAAACGGAGGGAGTATGAAATATTTATTTTATTTAATACGACTTGAAAGTCATTATGCACATGAAACTGTGTGAGAGAGTCAAAATTCCAGAGTTCCAGGCTTGGAGAGTTAAAGAAGCAGACACCTCCCAATATTATTAATTATTATTTTGCATCAATTCATTCGAGATTCGAGAACTAATAGAAGCTCGTAATTATAATAAAATTAAATTCTACATTAATATTTAATGTATTAAATTAAAAATTGTGGATTAAGAGGCAAACCCACATGCAGATGATCGCTTCTGTAGCTTAGAAAAAGGAATTTTCACACAAGAAAACAGAATAGAAGCCTCCCCCACGTACACATCTCCATAAATTTTTCAAATTTTTCATATTAAATATTGTTCTTATTTTATTATTTAACCAAATCCCAAGCCTAAAACATCTAACTTTATTATTATTATTATAAATCTTTTTACCTTGTTTAGGAAATCCAAGCTCATTTATTTCACTCCTTTGGAAGGATATGAATTCTGCTAACAAATTAATTGTTTTATAATTAATATGTGTATGTTTAATATTTCTTCCGATTTTTTTTAAATGTCATATTTTACTTTTTTTTTTTTCTTGTTCTAAATAATTGTCCGGCCCTTTTGAAAAATTTAGAGTTAATTTATGGCAAATTTTAAAAATTATTCTTATTTAATACTTTTTTTTAAATTTAATATTAACTATGTAAAGACACTCATAATGGTATTTAATAAGATCACCTAAAATTGTAAATTAATTTGTTTCCTTGATATGTGTGATTTACTAAATAGGATACCTAAAAAATCGACGCTTGTGTGCATACAATTTACTAAATATGTAGTATTAAACTAATATGTTTCCTTGAAGGGAGTATTTTATCCTATTCAAAATATGTCTTTCTAATTGTGTGCATACAATTTAAGGAAATTAAAATTTGACGCTTTTATCTTTAAATGATGAATTGAAGTTAGTAAATATTGAAAATGTAAATTTGAAGGTGAATTTATTAGGGACGATAATACAGAGAGAGAGAAAATACTGAAATGACATTTAATTTACAAAAGTTCGAAAAAGTCAAAACTACATATATATATTTTAAATAGGAAGAGTATACATCTTTAAAATTGGATGGTAAAGAACAAAAAGAGATCCTACTTCCATTCTGAACTTGTGCATGAAGATCTTTTGCCTTGATTCTCTTGTGATTAATGGGCCATGTTTCCATACTAATTTAAATACCATACAAAAAGAATTTCAAGATTAGTGAATAACTCACTCTCCCTCAGTTACAACTTACAAATAAAATTAGATAAACCAAATCTTGAAAAAGTTAATTAATGATGAGTAAGTACTGTGCTGTGACAGCTCAAAGAAAAGAGAGAGTAGCAAGCATACAATTAATTATAAATCCCACAACTGCATACATAAAAGCAAGAAAAGGAAAGAGGGGGTTTTTTTATTTATTTCATTTTCCTGTGAGTGGAGAAGAGAATTAATGGTGAGGGAGAGATAGGTAGATGCTTTATCACATTCAAGTGCAATAAAGGAAGGGGTGAGAGGGTAGGTCTGCATGATTTATAATCCTCTGATTATACTTTCTTTTATATTTATATATGCATCTTGCAATTATTAATTTCTCCTCCTCTCTCTCTCGCTCTCTGTGTCTGTGTCTCTGTGTGTGTGTGTGAAATGATATAAGAAGTTGGGCAGTCATTGTTACATATATGCATACATACAATCCTCATCATGAGTTTGTGTGCAACAACTTAACCTCCCTTTAATTCATTATTATCTTCCCAGCAGCAGCTGCAGCAGCACCACCTTCATTCAGCTGCACAAATCAAGAATTGAATAGAGGTCATTTTCCAAGATTGCTTTACTGTTTGGTCTGTTTTTGGGGCTATTAAGAGGTGTCTTCCTTGCAAGTGAATTACCCTCCAGCTTTTACCCTCTAGTGTGTGTGTCTTTGTATGTTTTCTTGTTTTTGCTACCTCTGTTGCTCTTTGCACTGAATGAAATGGGAACAACTACTGCTGCTATTGTAGCAAGGAAGAAACGAGGCTTCCCTTCTTCTTCTTCTTCTTCTTCATCTTCTTCTCTTGTGTTGCTTCCCTTTCTTCTTGCAACCTTCCTCTCATCAGAATCTGCAGCTGCAGCCCTAAATTACACTACCAAATACCCTCATGTTAGCACCTTGAGACTTGATAGGATTCAGAAGCATTTGGATAATCTCAACAAGCCTCCCTTTCTCTCCATTCTGGTATTTATCTCTATCTATCTATCTATCTATCTATCTATCTATCTATAATTATTACATTTAACAAACACACACAAACACGTATTTGTATGTGCATGAGTTCGTTCTTGAGCAGTTTGCATGAATGTATAATCGTTTATTTGCAGAGCCCAGATGGAGATATGATAGACTGTGTTCATAAAAGAAAGCAGCCAGCTTTAGATCATCCTCTTCTCAAGAATCACAAGATCCAGGTAATTAATCAATTAAATTTCCATTAATTTTAATTCCCTCTCTCTTTCTCAGTCACATACACAGACAGATAGAGGGAGATAGGAAAAAGGACAGCTTTTATTAAATTTAGGAAACGTAAGAGGCAGAAACTCACCGATTTTAATTTGTCCAACTTCTTACCTCTTTATGGTTCAATAAATTCCTTAACTACCAACCACTTTCTTACAGTAGTACTCACAACAAATTCTTGCAAGAATTTGGATAAAAACCCAACCACTGTTCATAATTCTCATGCTTCGTACTATAATCATTACTTAACATGCATTAACTATAATGATAATAAATTAAGACAAAAAAAAAAGACTAGCCAAGAAATTCATTTAATAAAAATTAAATTCTAATTACATACTTACTGATATATAAATTTTGAATTTATACCATTATGAATGGTATTAATTTGTGGCTAAAATATGTAAATAGTGGAGTATGAACTTGGAATTCATACTAAAAAGTGGTTAAAATTCATATATCATTAAATTTGTAGATATTTTAAATATTAACACATAATAATAATAATAATAATAATAATGATAATAATAATACTCAACCATTATAATAATAATAATAATAATAATATATTTATAATAAACTCTAATAGTATATATCCATGTAAATAAAAAATCATAAAAGTACTTAATGTTAATGCCTAAAATACTCTTTAATATTTTTAAAAATTAGATTACATTAATTAAATTACATAGTCGCGTCACGAAGGGCTCGAACCGAGACTTAAGCCTTAGGCATTAAACTCATTACTATTAAGCCAACACACGCACGCTGCCCCTTTAATATTTTTAATATTACAAAAATGCCTAAAACAGTTGCTATTGTTGCAGAAAACCCCACCCGAAATGCCGAAGGGGATGAAGCCGACGGCGAAGAGCGAAGGCGAGAGAGGAGGCAACAGCAGCGGTGTGTGGCAAACGTGGCACCAAAAGGGGCGGCGCTGCCCCAAGGGCACCGTTCCCATACGGCGGAGCACAGTGAATGACGTCCTTAGGGCTAAGTCCCTTTACCATTTTGGAAAGAAAACGTCAAGATTCACGGCGGAGGCGGCCCTCCGCCGCCGCGCCGACGCCCCCGATGTTGTCAGTGGCAATGGCCATGAGGTATGTTAATGTGTATGTGTGTGTTAAATTTAATTAGTGCCACTTGCATTGCACATGCATTCATATTACGTGCTATTTAATTAATTACTATGCATAATAATATAAAATAACACAGTCAAACATGTGTGTGTGTGAGAAAGAGATGGTGATCGCCATTTTTTCTTGAAGCTTGAAATAGGGGAAAAAAATATTTAATTCATTACTCAAAATGTCGTTGGCACAATTAAGATATTTGTATTCCTTCTCATTTTATATATTTTGCTATGACTACTACATTTTAATGTCTTACTTACTGGTGTATATATTAGGACGCTCCTCTATCAACTCGGACACAATTTATGTGTACGTGATTGATGTGGCATGTAATGTAAATAAATAATATTTATTTTATCTATAAAAAATGTATTCTTATTGTCAATTTGAATTGTCCATCAAAAGTATACTCTTTTATTTTTTGAAAATGGTTCCACAAAACACTCATTATTTTAAACATCACATATATTTTACTTTGTTAACATTTTCTCTACTAAAAAACACTTTATAATTTTATTTTTTTTCTTAAAACTTGTCCCGACTCCCTCACAACACACTTTTTGTGGATGGAGGGAGTAAATCTTGATAATTTTTTTTATTAATCACTTTCTGACTAGGGTGTTTGATTAAAGTATTTATTTTGTATAAAATTAAACAAACAATAATAAAATATTCAGATACATATATAGTTTATCTAACCTTGACTTTTAGAATATTTTTTTTAGTTAGAAAAATAATTGGTTGAGTTTTAACTAGTTGTGTTTGTTATTATAATTTATTTGATCATCACAAGTTGGGATTGACTTCCCTATTTAATTTCAGATAACTAAGTATATATTTTATTAGAGTAATATATTTTGATTGAGTTGAATTATCTAGCTTGTGACACTCAATGAACACCTAATTCAAGACTTTTAATCATTCATATCTACTAATCAAGTATATATATGCATTGTATTGTATCGCAATTATTTGAATCATACTTTCGTATGATGTGCGAATTTAATTTATTGTGAAAAGGAAAAAAAAATAATACTAAAAGTTGCTAAAACATTTGTGAATCCATTAATTTTGATTGTATATATTTTTTCTAAGCGACCATCAATATAATGAGTTGTAATTAACACACACACACATATATGGATCGAAGAAATTCTTGCTATAAAATTCTTAATGGATGGATGACGTATTAAATGTAGCACGCCATAGCATACACGACGGGATCGGAAGAGGTATTCGGGGCGAAAGCGACGATAAACGTGTGGGATCCATCGATAGAGGAGGAGAATGAGTTCAGCCTCTCCCAAGTATGGGTTCTATCAGGCAACTTCGATGGCTCCGATCTCAACAGCATTGAAGCCGGCTGGCAGGTACGTCTATTCCCACACATTAACTTGGATCATTGATATTTGTATAATCTATGATAATTACTTCAAAATTACGCATACGACATTAAATTGACGATGAATTGATTAATGTTTAGTAACGCATATGATGATATGATGCAATATATTACTACGTGTGATGCATAATAATAATAATAATAAAAATATACATAAAATATGCATCGGTTTCAGTTCATAACTACGAAAAGCGTATTTCTTACCATATCATACCCTCTTTATATATAATTTGGATTGTGTGTGTCTAAACATGCATGATATTTTATCAACTTATTTTGCTGAAAATTTTGAAATATTATTATTATTATTATTGTTATTATTATTATTATTATGAGTTTATCTTTTAAAAAATTGAATTGAGAAAAAAAAAAGAAGAGATAGAAATTCTGAAGCTTTGATGGGTTTTTTACTAGTCAGGTTAGTCCGGAGCTGTATGGTGATAGCAGGCCAAGGCTCTTCACTTACTGGACGGTAATTATTTATTACTGTTTACTTATTTACTTCCTTCAACCTTGATTTACTTCAATATTACTTTTAATTTTTATATCCTCATGACTTAATTAATATATATTTCAAAATACTTTTTGATATTAAATTTGGATACTGGGATAAATTTTCCCTAAAAATATATAGTTAATTAAGTGGAGGAGATTTAATATCTTGTTAATTAAGTGGAGGAGATTTCTCATCTATATTTTGGTTTTAGAAAAACCCATCAACAATGAATTTGTGACCATTTTAACACGTCCTCTCACGCGTAGTTTATACGAACCAATACCATCTTGATAGACGTTTTTCATTCTTCACCTAGTCCTTAGTAGCATTTCCAAAGGTAACTGGTTAGATTGACTTTGAAAAGATTCATAATAAACAAAACATTAAAGAAATTAAAGATTCTTCCTTGTCACCACTCTCACCCTACTCTTTTTTTTCGCTTAATCTCCTCTGGTTTAGGGGATTAATTGATTGGATACCCTCGAGATGTCGCTTCATTTTCTGCCCCTAATGTGATGGGGAATTTCTAACCCCCTATTTAGAATTTCGGGCCCTTCATCTTTCTGAATGATAATTGGATGGTAGCTCGTTATTGAATCGGGTAGGCTTTGATACTATATGAAACTTGAATATTAAACTCAATTCTACTAAAAGGCCTTGTTTAAGGGATGAGATTTCTCACCAATAATTTAGTTCTAGAAACCATCAACAACCAATCTAGGACAGAATCAAGATCCCATATGATAGCTAGGTCAAACCAATTTAAGATTTTAAACATAACTAAATTGGATCATAACTACAAAAGTCAAATTTATTGGTTATTGGATAGGATGTCTCAATCCTAATGTATGTTAGGATATTCACAGCTAATCTCTTAGTTCATAATCAAGTTGGTTTAAAAGAAATTCATGCCCACCACCACACTACCTTCTCTTTTAACTATATTTGAGTCAAATAAAATGAAACACACACACAAGCATTCAATTTTGCCTATATATACACACACACTGCCATCTAATTAAGAATAGGAATCCTGCATTTTAGTTAGTGAAACAAAATATAAAAGTCAATGATTATTTTCCACATAAAAGTCTTCAGATTTGTAAAGAGGGTCCCATTCCCATAGATCTAGACATGAACTTAAATTTTATAGTTGTAAAGAAGGCCATATATTCAATAGCAATATTAACTCATGAAAAGGGACATTTCATCCTCCCTCTTCATAACTTCATAATGTGATAGTTTCTTGGTCCACAATTACTTTCAAGAAAAATACTTGGCTAGTTTTTGGGGAATTATTGGAGTCAAAACTTATTAAATAGGGAATTGGGATCTATTGGCATGCATTCATATTTTTCAATAATTGGGAGTGCATTTATTTTGCCTTTACCCTTCTTCTGCCTAAAGCATTGATGGAATGTACATCCCTCATTAAATAGGGAGGGTCAAGATGGTCTTTTCTCACATGTAGTCATCATATCATATGCATGCAATGAATGGTAGTACATTGAGTTAGGAAACTGCATTAATTGGCCATTAATTAATATCCTTATGTGACCTCCTATCATGTCTTCAATCTTTATTCTTCTTGAAAATATAAAGGAATTATACAATTCCAGCAAGTGATGATCTTTTCTATTTATCAAAATAATAGTAATGTCTAAATCTTGAACTAGAAGCTGCAAATAGCTAAAAGTTAATATCATGTATGTATTGTACTTACATTAGGTTCTCTCCTTGGTAAACTTATTTATATATTGTTTTGATTTTTAGAGTGACTCGTATCAAGCAACGGGATGCTATAACCTCCTATGCTCGGGATTCATACAAACAAATAGTCGGATAGCCATCGGAGCCGCCATCTCACCGGTGTCAGCCACCGGTGGGAGTCAATACGACATCACCATCCTCATTTGGAAGGTAAGTTTCGTTACAATTTTCGAATTAAATTACAAAAAGAAAATGTAAAATAAGTTGTACATGACTCTAACCCTAACCCTAAGTCACTATCCAAATCTTGAACATAGGACCCTAAATTGGGAAATTGGTGGATGGGCTTTGGTGATAGCACACTAGTGGGCTATTGGCCCACTGAATTGTTCACGCATCTAACGGATCGGGCCACGATGGTCGAATGGGGAGGCGAGGTCGTAAATTCTCAGGCCAACGACCGACATACATCGACTCAAATGGGGTCGGGACATTATGCAGAAGCGGGCTTTGGAAAAGCAAGCTACTTTAGAAACCTAGAAATCGTCGATTCCGATAATAGCCTCAGCTCGGCCCGAGACATATTAACATTGGCCGAAAACACCAATTGTTACAACATCAAGAGCTCCTACAACAATGAGTGGGGCACACATTTTTACTATGGCGGGCCCGGTAAGAGCCCGCAGTGTCCGTGATATTAGGGCGGGCGGGCAAGCCCGGCCCGACCCCGAAGTCCAAATTCTTTGTTTAGTTTTTAAGATTGTAGAATTGGTGCTATTTCCAACCATGTTTTTGCTCCTTTTGTTTTTCAAGTTTTGTATGCGTTTGGGTGTGGAAGAAGAAATGTATTATATAAGCATAAAACAGGTAAGGAAATAGCTACATTTTATTCGGAAAAAGGTAATTATTAGTTTTTCGCATAAAATGTTGTTTTGTGATTCTTTAAATGTTGTTATAAACTTATATAGTAATGTTGATGGCTATTTGTTAATATATATACGATTGATGTGGTAATATTTAGGGGTGTTATGGTACGGTATATTTTACTAAAATTATCATATCTTATACTTTACATTTACTTTCGGTATGGAAAATTTCATACCGTTACCTTACCATACTTTTCGGTATACCTTAGTTCGGTATACCTTATTTTCGGTATGACATTTTTACATACATATACCTTACCTTACTTTCGATATACCTTACCTTACTTCGGTATACCTTTCTTTCACGGTATACCAAAACTTATTTATTTTCGGTATATCTTATCTTACTTCGATGTACTTTTTTTTCGCGGTATACCAAAACTTATTTAAACAAGTTCTAACATATAGAAAAACATACTATTTTTAATAACATAATTTTTGAGATAAACCACTAATATCATGTAATCAATTACAAAGATATTACTAACTATATTATTGTATTTTCATATAACTAACTAGATTTAGGTATATGAATCATAATTAATTTGGTATTTATGCATGATATATTATAAAAAATTAATATATTTTCATTGACTATACATTATAACTTAAATTATATTTAGTAACAAACATATATAGTCATATGATCATATAAAACACTTATGTTCGTAAAGTTTACTTTTAGATTATAATTATCTTTATGTTATTGTAATTAATTAAATAATTATTTAAATTGATATACTCGTTTTAGAAAATAATTTAGTAGATCGTGTAATTATATCATAATTGTTTAGTTATGTAACAAAAAATATATATAATAATTTATCATTATTATTTAAAATAATAATTATAAGTTATTGTTCATTTTTTTTAATTATCAATAAACTCACATATTTTGTAGTTTGTCATTAATATTTATTAATTATAATTTATAATTTATGAATAAACAATAATTCAAATCAAATATGTATGTACATATAATTAATATTAGAAATATATGTATATATAAATATATATATATATATATATATATCAAAATAACAGTATATATCAATTTTTTAGATATATACCAAAGTACGGTACATGGCGGTATACATCGGTATTTGGAAAAATCATACATTTACCTTACCGAAAAGTTCGGTAAGGTATCATACCTTACCAAAAATTTCGATATATCTTATATATATTCGGTATTTTACGATATTTTTCGATACGGTAAGTACAGTATACCGTTTTTCGATAAAATTTGACAGTCCTAGTAACATTACATGTTATATAAACATATAAATTATTATAATTTTATGTTTTATTGTTTATATTTAATAAGTTTTAAAATATATCATAGTCAAAAAGTGAATAAATTTTTATCAAAAAATTATTATTTATTTATGATATATTACATTTATAGCTGGCAAAATAGCGGGCTGGGGCCCATCGGGCTAATTGACATTTACCGGGTCGGGCCGGCCCGGACCGAAATTCATCGGGCCTATATAATTGCGGCCCAGCTCAGCCCCCTTCGGGCTACCGGGCCACTGGACTAAGCCCGCCCATTTTTTATATATATAAAATTAAGATAAATATTTAATATTACTAATAAATTAATAGCCCACAACTTGATTAATGAATTTCAATACTTTTACGAATAATTAATATACAAAAGGGTGTGAATATTCGAATATCGAATCGAACATTTGATTTTATTTTTTAATATATTACATAAAAATATTTAAAAATATTATATTTAAAAGTCGATCCGATTTGAAATTTCACTATAACAAAATTTAAAAATTATGTTGATTATTTTTTTAGTATACAAAATAGACTTTACATTTAAACAATTATATGTAAATATATTTTTATATATTTATATAAATATAAATATTAATATATAAATGTATTATTTATATATTTAACATCAAATATTCAAATGCAATTCATCAAAAAATTTTATATATTTTCAAAATTAATAATAACAAAAAGAAGATATATATATTTTGGTGGGCGGGCTTTTTGGCCCGTAAACCCCGAGCTTTTTAGCCCCACAGCCCGATCAGCCCGTCGGACCATCTAGGTGGGCTAAAAAAGCCTGATTTTTTTCGGAACTATTATTTCTGAGCCCAAACTCCATGTGCCCCAGGCCGACTCATCGGGTCGGGTCCATTTTGCTAGTTCTAGTTACATTATTTGCAGACATATTGATAATGTCTGCTACAGTAGATGATTTTTTATATAAACTTATAGTTCCTACTTATCTAATACATTCCTTGAGTGGTAAGATATATTAAGGATAAGCATTGAATTAATGTTAATAGAAAAAGAAATAAATGATTCAATAAAACAAATTAGTATTATGATTTTAGAGAACATAACGTTATCTATTTAGGGTAATACAATGGAAGTGTAGTGAATCAACAACAGATAGTAAGTGCCTTTATTATAATCGATTTATCATGTCTTTACATATTAGAGGACAAAAACTTACACAATAGACATTACGATGTGAATAACTTTGTTGAATCAACAATAGATGGTAAACGCATTTATTATGATCGATTTATCTTGTCTTTATTTATTAAAGAAAAAAAGCTGACAAAATAGACATCACAACACGATTCAACACGAATAACTTTGTTAAATCAACAATAGATAGTAAACACTTTTATTATGATCGATTTATCCTGAATTTACTTATTAAAGTACAAATGCTGACACAACAGACATCGCAATGTGAATAACTTTGTTTTGAAAAATAAAATGAAACATGTATTACAAGTGTAAAATTTGAAAATATATTCCAAAAGAATTCCAAATATGTCGAACTTTCTATTTTTGGAACGAAATTGAATTAAGATCAAACACATATTTACATGACATTCCATTTATATGTTTGTTTAAACATATGATTAAGAATGATCATTCCATTTGAAATTATCATTCCACTACATAAAGGAATGGTCATTCATCCCGTAACCTATGGTATTAACTATTCCTACAAATTATATTTTTATTATTTTGGCAATATTATGTTTATATATATATATATATTAATTATTTCAAATAAATTGGATAATTATTAGTGGGCTTCTTCCGCTTATACAAGAAGGCCCAAATTCTTAAACAGAAGGCCCAAGCCCAATAACGATTACAGTTACAAAAACAAAAATAAAAACTTGCTGCTGCTCTGTGTTTTGCGCCACCGCCACCGCTGCCGCCGTCGCCTGCTTCAACGACTCCCTCTATCTCTCTAGGAAAAGGATACAATGAAGGAGAGATTGGAGGACAACTTCGTGACGCCAGGTGACATACTAGGGAAGGCTTCAGAGCTCAAACCTGGCCACGGCGCTTACTTCTCCTCCAACGACAAGTGCATATACGCCTCTCTTACTGGATTCCGCTCTCTCACTCCTGCCCCAATCGACTCCGACGATGCGGTAATAGAATGCGATAAACCTTGCCGATTTTTTGTTGGTTGGAATTTTTGTTACTCTTTTGGGAATTTATTTGTGCTTTGTTGTTGCTGTGTTGTTTGTTAGAGAGCAACGGTGGAGGTGAAGGGCCATAAGGCACACGGTCCGGTACCGGAGCCTGGCGTTGTTGTTACTGCAAGAGTAAGATTTTTCACTCTGCAGATTTTTTTTTTTCGGTTGTTGAAGTGAAGCCGAATGAGTAGTTTGGTAGTTATTTACGTCTCACTGGTGAAAGTATACATATTTAGTTGAATATCTAGTTAACAATTTTATGTTTTCGAGCTAATGAGCTGAGTATCGTCAAATTTGATCTTGTTCTTATCTTAACAGTCCTTAACAAAAGAGCTCGAACGAGTATTTTAAAGAATGGACCTTCAAATAGATTGGCTCATTTTTTGCTCTATCTATTAAACTTGAGTTTGTTAGGTCTTGCTTATGTTACTAACGCTGAAATCAATATTCATGTGTAGAGCTCGGACTAGCTTGTGTTTTGAAATTATAATTAGCAAAGAAGAATCTAGTGGTGATTTTGAGTGGCAAATTTACGAGATAGATATATAAGATGATACCAATAGGGAAGTTAGTATTGGAATGATTGAATATGTATTCTATGAGTTTATAGGTTGAACCAGTTTGATAAATGCTTCGCTTTTACAAAGACTTCATAGGTAAGAAGAGGTTGCTGAAATTTGAGATAATGCTGATAATGCTTGTGTTGAGTTATTCCTTGTCCTTCTGACAGGTCACGAAGGTGATGGCTAAAATGGCTTCTGCAGATATAATATGCATAGGTCCCAAGTCTGTACGAGAAAAATTTACGGGCATTATTAGGTATGTGAAATTACTTTTAGAGATTGTTGCCTTTGCTCTAAAGCTAATACTGGTTTTGCCCACAGTAAATACTTATTTTCACATCAAATATTGCCAGATGATTATGGCATGTTATCTTAACTACACACCTTTTCACTTTCCAATTACCGACATTGCTTTTGTTTGAGTACTAATTTTGTTTTTGGAACCTAATAAATGACGATGTGGTTTGTCTTGTAATTACTAAAGAAGCCCGGAAATGTTTTTCTCTAACTTTTGAACATATGACAGGCAGCAAGATGTGCGAGCAACGGAGATTGACAAAGTAGAAATGCATTCTTCTTTCCGACCTGGCGACATAGTTAAAGCTTTAGTTGTATCCTTTCTACCAGGCTTCTTTTAAAAAAAATTATTTTACACATGAAACATGAGTCATTCTCTATTTTTCTCTATCTCAATCCTGAAATGATCTGGTACTCCGTATTCCAAATTGAGTTGCTACACACTGATTGCATAATTCAATGTCACTTTGTTATCTTTAATGTTTTCCCTTGAAAAGCTGTCTCTTGGTGATGCCCGAGCATATTATTTGTCGACTGCGAAAAATGAACTTGGTGTTGTTTCTGCAGAAAGTCTTGCTGGTAAGCTCCTCTCCCAATTTATGCTATTGAAACTGGTTTTAGTTATGAAACTTATCTACTTCAGAACCATGTCTTTTTATCTATTAATAGACGTGGATGACTTCCAATGACCAAATCTTTTCTTCCAGATAGCACAAACCTTTGTCATGATATTTTCTCTAAGTAATGTATACATGGGCTTATCTACATAATAATTTGTGGCATTTAGGACATTGAGAACATCTATGCATACTCGCAAGTGACCTCATATGACTCCTCTATAATCAAATATTGAACGAATAATTGCATATTGGCTTGATGCTTGTTGCTATTCATTAGTCACCTTTGGTCTAGATCATTGATGTCACTACTTTACATGGTTGTATATCTTGGGAAACTGAAGTTTATTCAATTTAGTTCAAGTCTTCCATTTAAGGTCATGATCACAAGAGATCACTCGTATGCGCTTAGTCATCTTTTTCAACCTTGATCGAACATTATAAAACGTGATGCAGGCGGGACGATGGTGCCTATAAGCTGGACGGAGATGCAGTGTCCTCTAACAGGTCAAATCGAGCAGAGAAAAGTTGCAAAAATCGACGCCTGAGTGAGAGTTGTGAAAAATGTAGGTGCTCTGTTTGTAACAACTTGATTTTAGAGGCTTGTTTGAACGTTTATAGGGTTAATTCTGCACTTTTTGTAATTTCGAAATGATTCTTTGAACGTTTTAATTACAATATTGATTGTATCGTTAAAATAATTGCGGACGTTTTACTTAGCCTACTAATTTTTGAGGGTCTATTTGAAAAAAACTTGTTCAGAGTTCAGTTTGATAATAAAAACGGGCTAATCTCGACCGAATTTCGATCTTGATACATTAATTGAGTTGAGCTCGAGCCAGAAGATGGTTGGCTCGTTGAGCTTACAATTTATGTTTGAGTTCGTTTGTTCACGAGTTGAGTTTGTTAGCAAGTTTTTAAGCTTTTAATTGAGCCAAAACATGAATTTAGATGTATGCCCTGATCTAAATCGCAAGTTTTTGACGTGATCGAGTTCAAAAGCTATTAATATAAATATCAAACAAGTCGAGTTCGGGCATAATATTATCGAGTTCCAATCAAGCTTGAACCGATAATTATTTGGCAACCCAAACTCATATCATTGGCAAATAAATGTTGTTATCTAATATTCTTATTTCATTACTCTTTTATTTTATGAATTTTTATTGTATTAGTTTGGTTCATTTATAAATATAAACGAATAATCATTGAGTCCTCCTCTTTCCGGACAACACATACAAAGAGACCTGCCAAGAGTCAAATAAAATAATTAGTAAACCTTTGAGAGATATTTCGATAATTAGAATTAGTTTGTTTCTCTTCTAGTTTTCTATCTCCCATTTATCTATTTTCTTTAGTTATTTACTATAGCAATTATGATCTGGAAGTTGATCCGGGGCAAGTGTTCGGATCTATTATGACATAGCCAGGAGGCGCTCAACGGACCTTTTAATCGCATAAAACCTTTTTGTAGCTTTGAATTGATGCAAAAATGATCTTTTTGTACAACCCGATGATATGAATTCATCTATCCCAAACCACAAAACTAGCCTTTGATCATTGATAAGAAATATCACAATATATATATTCAATAGTTCAAACCACAGAGGCAATCAAGAAAGCAGCATAAGTGAATATATAACCTACAGAAAAATGGGCTAATCCAACCAATCTTGCTTGCACAACAGAAAGGGCCACGGGTTTATCTCTCCATCGAATCAAATTGGCCAAAGGTGTGAGTTCATGAGCTCACGCTAAAGTTTCAATCGATTCTTGCCAATATCCCCGCCAGGAAATTAAGAACATAAATCCAGTAGCCCAAACAAGATGTCCAAATAAGAACATCCATGCCCAGACCGATAAACTATTCATCCCAAAAGGGTTATATCCATTGATAAGTTGTGAAGAGTTTAACCATAAATAATCTCTTAGCCAGCCCATCAAATAAGTGGAAGATTCATTAAACTGTGAAACGTTACCTGCCATAATGTGATATGCTTCCAATGCCAATAAAAAGTAACCCATCCAATAGTATTTAACATCCAAAAAACTGCTAAATAAAAAGCGTCCCATGCCAAAATATCACAAGTACCCCCTCGCCCAGGGACATTGCATGGAAAACTATAACCGAAATCCTTTTTATCTGACATTAACTTGGAACCCCGTGCATCTAAAGCACCTTTTACTAAGATCAATGTAGTTGTATGTAAATCCAAAGCAATAGCATGATGGACCAAAAAGTCTCCGGGCCCTATTGTTAAGAATAATGAATTAGTATTCTCATTAATAGCATTTAATCAATCGGGCAACCAGATACTTCGACCCGCATTGAATGCCGGGCTCGTTGAAGATAAAAGTACATCGAACCCATATGAAGTTTTACCATGAGCCGATTGTATTCATTGAGCAAATATGGGTTCGATCAAAATTTACTTTTCTGGAGTACCAAAAGCAAGCATGACATCATTATGAACATAAAGTCCCAAGGTATGGAATCCCAAAAAGAGGCTGGCCCAACTTAAATGAGATATGATAGCTTCCTGATGGTCTAACATTCTTGCCAATACATTATCTTCGTGTTGCTCCGGGTTGTAATCTCTAATGAAAAAGATAGCTCCACGGGCAAAAGCTCCTGTCATGATGAATCCTGCGATATATTGGTGATGAGTATATAATGCAGCTTGAGTAGTAAAGTCTTGTGCTATGAACAGGGGCGGATCTAGGGGGTGCTAGGGTGGGCTGAAGCACCCCCCACCCCCAAATTATTTTATTTTTTTAGTTTTTGTCGTGCATAAAATTTTGACATAGCACCCTCCACCGCGACATGAATAGCTCCCATGCTATCTCAATAATTCAAGAATTAGTCGCATTGAATCGTCAATCGCCTCGTAAGTGAGTAGCATAATTGTGTATGATTTACACAGAAAGAAAAATAATACAATTGTGATGTAAGTGAGATGTTAAAGAAGAAATGATAAGGTGATGGAAGGACCATAAACGAACAGAGCTACTCGTGAGCTATTTGAGGCTCGATTACAAAAAAGTTCGTTCGGAGCTCGACTCGATACTAAATGAGTCGAGCTTGAGTATGATTTCAAGCTCAATAATTTTATCGAGCATGTATCGATTTTAGTTTATTTGTTCATGACCAAGTTTAATTAAGCATTTAATTAGTCGAGTCTTAGGTTAAAATAATTATTTTTCTAAAAATAAAAATTTATATGAGCTCGAGTTCGAAAACTATTAATATGAATATCAAACGAGCCGAGCTCGAGCTCGAGCTCAAGCTCGAAAATAATCTTGTCGAGCATCCCACGAGCCGAGCTCAAGCTGAATTCGAACTCAATAATTATATTTCGAACCGAGCTCGAATAATATATCAAAGGTTCAAATCGAGATCAAACACCCTAATAATCTAAACAAGCCTAGCTTAGTAGTACTCGTCTCGGCTCCACTCGTTTACACCTTTACGTCTTTACGTGGCGGACCACTATTCGTATAGCAAATATAGTGGAGCACCCCCGAAGAAAATTTTTTGCGTCCGCCACTGGCTATGAATGCATAAGCAGGTAAAGAGTACATGTGTTGCGCTACTAAGGAGGTAATAACCCCTAAAGAAGCTAGAGCAAGTCCTAATTGAAAATGAAGCGAATTGTTGATTGTATCATAAAGACCCTTATGCCCACGCCCCAATCGCCCTCCTGGAGGAATATGTGCATCTAAAAGATCTTTGATGCTATGTCCAATCCCGAAATTAGTTGGGCCCGAATCTACTGCGGGAATGATTTTGAAGATCCAAAACCAAAAATAGTGGTATTTGCTAGCAACAACATAATGGAGGCAGTCAATCAATATAGATTGATCCGAATTTGACTCCGTACCACGGAAGGTTTCATTTTCACATTTGAAATATAGCCCAACATTCTAAGGGAATGCTTGGAAAATTGGTTTATCCAAACCCTTCTTGGATAAAACCACACCGAAAAATGTCATTGTCAAAAAGTGACAAGGTACACTTTCCATTTATTCATGAAAAGGGATGTCCCTTTGAAAGCCAGAATTTGATACCTAATATAATGCACGTAGGGTTCCTCGACCAACCCTAGGTTCCCTATTATTTAATTTTTTTGCTTAATATAAAAAATATTTTTAAATTAAATTATTTTTTTAAAATACGTGTCGAGTTAGACTAAGAAAATTATAAGAAGATATAAATAGTTTGATACTTTTGACTAACTCACATTAATATCTCCTTATAAGTATGAAATGTTATCTTTATAAATATATATGATCCAAAAAAATTGGATAATTTGTCCATATTGAATCCACCTGTCAACTCCAAAACCAGAATAAAAAATTATAAAATTAAAAAAAAAATAATTAAATTTGAAAAAAAAAAAAAAAAGTAAAAATAGATCCAACTAGAAAAACTGCAAATTTCCTTCCTTAGAAAACCAGCTTCCACAACCAGAAATAATGGCTACTACCTCACTTGCACCTCTCTACCTTCTTCCTCCCTCCAAACTCTCTTCGTCTCATGCCCATTCCTTCCCTCAATTTCCCCTCCATATCCCCTCCTTCTCCAATCACAAAACCCTCAAATCGAAATCCATTCGAACAATTTCATTCGCTATCGCAGAATCATCAGACTCCCCAAAATCCCTTGGCCCTGACCCTAAAGTTCTTCTCCAAGAACTCGCGGTATGGCTAATAAGTTTGTGCTCGATGTAATGTGATATGCGTTTTATACTTCTGAATTTGTGAATCTTGTTTTCTGTTTTTCGCAGGACTGTTTTGTTCTTCCGGCGGATTTTTTCAAGCAGTTGCCGAGTGATCTCCGGCTAGATGTAAGCTTGCTTTATGAGATTTTATTGTATTCAAATACTCTGTTTTGGGTTTATGCGTTTGTCGAGTTTGAGTATTTTGGTTCATATGGATAGATATCGTTTTTGTGAATTAGGTACACTATGCTCCAAAGATTGTACCTTTACCCTAACTAAAGGAGATAGAGTGCATGGTTGTGTTTGCTTTATCTGAAATTGATCGAAATTATGTTTCTATATAGATGCTGTAGCTAGAAATGCAAGAATGGTACTTAGGCATTTTGTGATGTATATGATCACAGCTTTCTAAATGAGAGAGAAAGTTTAATTTGTGAACACAAGTACCAGTCTCAGTTTAACGAATAATGAGATGAGTTATGTTTATGTCTCTCTCTCCCATTAGATCATTGTTTCAGTTATGTTGGGGGAAATCGATGACTAAATGCATGAGATATAACATGTTAGGGGGGGTTTGTATATTAAACTTTGCTAGTTGTAATTTGTTCCACCACACGGCTAAATCGTTTACTCATTCTGCACTGTTATTTTCTTCGTTTCTTTATTTGTATAAAGGAAATAACTTTTTGTGTTAAATGTTGAAGCTGAACGATGCGGCCTTTGACCTTTCAAATGGTACTGTCAAAGATGAGGTCAGTTAAGGACCACCCCAAGGCCTTATTCCTTCTCGAAGCACAATTACTGATTAAAACTTATTTGAGCTTTCGACTTTTCAAAATGGTTGGTGTGTTTGGCTTTGTATTTCAGTGTGGTGAAGAGGTCGGAGAAACTTTGCTAAATATAAGTCGAGCATGGGAAAATGCAGAGACATCGACTTCAGCTGCTTTAATGAGCAAGCTCCCCCAATTAGTGGGCTCTCTCACCAGTAATAATAAGTCAGGCAAGTTTGCAATGACAGTCTTTGGCTTGCACTTCGTCATCATTCAGGTGTATCGTGTTTCTGAAAACATCCGAATTACTTCTTACTGATTTTGGTGTTATTGCTAGTTAGCACTTGGCAAGCGCATGGTTTCAGCTTCTAGAAGGTTTCAGGCAATGGGTATGTATGGTCAAGGTGAACTGCAAACGGTATGAATTCAATCTTGTAAACTTTTCATTAGAAATCTATAATCAAATTTATGAAACTACATATATAGAAAAATCACTTGAGCTTCATGTTTCCTCTTTGGTAATTGCCCATAAAAAGATAATGTTTACCTGAATTTGCAATTTTCACGTGGCTTGTAAAACATTGCAACTACAACACAATCTTTTAGATATTTTACTCTTATGGTGTCATCAATCTTTTTTCCAGTACGTGTACCCTAAAAACAAAAATGACGATGGCCGTTGGGAATATTATAGTTGCAAAAAGTTAAAAAGGTTTTATTGTGACTGCAGCATTTTAAAAGTTGTGGAAATTCGCAAATTTGAATGGACGTTGTGGTATTTGTGTGCATGTGTTGGCATAGCGGTAGGAGGTTAAAGTCCGAGGCCAAAGGTCCCGAGTTTGGGTCATTCATGGCGCGAGTTTTACCAATTCAAAAAATTGACCTGTCTTCTCTTAGTTTCAGATTCCGCTCACCATAAGCATTGTTTGTATTCAACTAATAATACAAAAATCTATGTCTATTCATTCATATCCTGAGAAACTTATTGTTGATTATTCTTAATCAGCATAGATTGCCAAAGTCATGAACAGAACAGGAAAGATTCTGTCTGCATCTCCAGTTTCCGAGACAGACAACGAAGAACCAAAACAAGAAACAAGGGTTCTGAAGGTATATTGTCTAATAAAGTAACGAAATCACGTTTTCCAGTCACTGGATTATCGATGCATAGCAGTCATCTCCCTGTCCCTCTGCAGTTTGGCGCGCTTCAACTTGAATTGACTCCAGGAAAGGCATACACCGGTGCTGTCATTGCCTTTTTCTTCGGGTACACTGCCTAAGCTGCGATTCTCCATTTTTGACGAGCAAAGTTTGAGAAACTTACGCTTTCTTTATATAAAAACCACTTGTAGGATTCTCTCATGGCAAGTAAGTCAAGGCATCCAACGAACACCAGAGAACACGTTGCAATATGCAAACGACAATGCGCTGCTTCTTGCTAAGGTGAATAAGATAATCTCAGTTTTTATGCACTTTTCCTTTCTTCATATACGAATACGATCGTTGATTAGTAGAGAAACAATGGGAAATGCAGTCGCTGCGATTTGCTCTGCTGTCGATGTTCTACGCATCAACGGTCATATCTGGATTCGCGTCTGTTGGGCTTGTCCTACTTGCAGGACAGTTGAAGTCGAAAGACGAGTGAAATTTTAGTCTTCTAATCGAGTTTTAATCTTCTTCTTGTGCTAATCATGGTATAATCTTTTGGCATTATAATAAAAGTTAAAAAAAAGAATCCTCATATTTTCATCTTATCATGTGCTCTTGCTCCTTTTGTGTGGCATACCAACTTCAGGTTCATTCTCCCATTTGTTTTGAGTAAAATGTATGTTATGCTCATTTAGGTTGGTTATTTTGATTTAAATGTTTATTGTTTGTGGACATGTGGTTAGGCCTGGCTCGACCCAATTTGCCAAGCTGGGCCACAAGAATTTTGAACCGGCCCAGATGGATTTATTTAGGTTGTGTTCTCTTTGAGAGATAAATTTATCCCTTGAAAATGTGGGGTAAATGTATAATTAATATTTAAATTCCTTATTTGTTATCCCTCCCTCCTATCTAAATTATAAATTCAACATTGTTTTTCTCCTTCGTCCCACTCTAAGAAGGGATAATATTATCCATCCAAAAGAAGGGATAATATTATCCATCCAAATTTGGATGGATAATATTATCCCTTCTTAGAGTGGGACGAAGGAGAAAAATAATGATGATTTATAATTTAGATAGGATGGAGATGGAGGGATAAAAAAGAAAGAATTTAAATAATGATTATACTTTTATCTCACATTTTTAATAGATAAATTTATCACTCAAAGAGAACGTTGCCGAATTTCCAACAATTTTAAAATTTATTATTCTTGTTAAGAGGTATTCAAACAAAAACTGCCTTGCAACTATATGAAAACAAATTTTTAGATTTTACATCCACTTAATTCGATACAGAATACGTATACAACATGAAATTTTGCATGTAATATCTCCTTCCATTACATTATTTTTGGCCTGATCAAAATTATGAACATTTTTTTATGAGATTGTATTCTTTTAGAGGGATAAATTTATCCTTCTAAAATGAAAATGAATAGTATAATTATGCTTTAAATGCATTTTTTTTTTATCTATTCCTTGTATTTAAATTATAATTTTATCATTTATTTCTCATTCATGCAACTCTAAGATGTGATAATATTATCACTCCAAATTTGGAAGAATAATATTATCCCTCCTATAAGTGGAATGAAGAGAGAATAAATTGTGAAATTATAATTTAGATAGAATGGAAGGATAAAAAATGATAAATTTAAATGGTGATTATACACTTAACCTTCATTTTGGATGGATAAATTTATCTTTTAAAAAGAACACAATCTAAAAGTAAACAAATAACAAATAATAATAGGACACAGGAGCATATATATTTATATGCTAATTGATCAAATGAGAACTAATCCTTATATATGAACTATGAATCAAGTTTAACCATTGATTTTTGTATAATTTATGGTTCAAATTAATTATGATGCATTGATTAATGAATAAAAATGCATTAAAATACTACACGTAATGCATCAAATTAAACTATAATTCTATGTTTTTAGGGATAAAATATTTTAAATCAGATATATACCAAAATTATATTTTAATCTGTACCATTGATCTAAATAATTTAACAGTCAAAATTTATTTTTAGTTAACTTATAGAGAACCATTTTTATTTGATCTCTTTTCTATATTTTATATATATTTATATATATATATAAATGCAACACAGCCATTTTTATTTGATCTCTTTCCTATATTTTATATATATTTATATATATATATATAAATGCAACACAGCCAGAAAATCTCTAAAGTCATATCGATATTTAGCACAATCCCAACTAACCCTAATAGATTATTTAAAACAGAATATATAACCATTATTGCGTTTAGCATATTGAATGAGACAAATATACATCGACAACAGTTATGATGTTACTTCACCCAACTGCTTTATTACTAATTTTATTATTTAACTATAAACAATAATTCGACTTTCTTGCTTATAATTTTTGTCTCAAAATTCTCAAACAATATTCTTCTTTTAAAAATAGCCTCAAACATTTGTTGCTGTCACTGTAGGTGGAAATATGGGTGATCAAAACAATCATAATCATCACAATCACATCATAACCAAATCATAATCGTTTGTTTTCGATTCTAAATATTCGAAATCGTAAATGTTGGTTTCTCAGGATTTATTTTAATATGTTTCTTTTACTTCTAATTTGATTTTATGTTTATATTCTATAGAATCATTGTATAGCTCATAAAATTACATTTTAATTTGTGAATTCATATAAAATTACATATTTTTTAATACAATTCTAAAATAACCGACAGTTTGAAACTCAAACTGTTGGTTCGAAATCAGAATAGACGATTTCGGTTTCGAACTGTGAATCGTTGTAACCATATATTGGTTATGGTTTCAAAATAATGAAATCGTTAGCCGACGGTAAAGTTCGAATTGTAACAAGAATCGTGAACAGATAAGGAGACACCAACGTTTTCATGTATTTACTTCTTATAATTTTATACTAATAACATGATGATACAAAGTACAGCTCTGACTCTGACTTTCTTCAAAATTCTCTTCACTTTATTTATTTATTTTAATTCATATTTAATCTTTAATTAATTTATTTGACAAACTGTTAGCAGTGACCCCTTCACCTCTCAGAGGTCAACTTTTCGAGTGATTCTTAGCCTCTTCAATTATATATATTTATTTATTTTATATTCTAATTAGCTGTGATTAAGTCTTTTAAAAGCAATTTACTGATAATTAATTGCAGATATCACTGTCAATATACGCTATGCATGCTGTCATTTGGCCCTAATATTAATTAAATTAATTTCTTTCAATTGTTAATTAGTGTTAATCCATAAATTAACACTTCTTAAACAAGACATGGGGTTGAAGTTTCAAAACTCACGAATTCTTAATTTTAGAGAAGCTATCATGCGAACTCATTCAACTTATATTATATATACACATACTCCATTATTTATTAATATAAATATTAATTTTCTCCAAACGCCTACGGTTTTCATAGATTCTTACAACTAATGATGTTAAGCTGATTCACTCTTAGAGCAGCGCTCCACCGCCCGCGGTGGGCATATCTTAATGCGCCCGCGGTTGATGTGGCAATGCCACATCATTGACACATCATCATACGAGTCACTATATTTTTCGTTTTTTTATTAATTTTATTTTTATTATTATTATTTATTAAATAATATTAAACTATACCCTAACCAATAAACCCTAGTTGGAAAGTGATAATTAATAAAAAATATTTAAGTTTTAATATTTATCTACGTGGCATGCCACATCAACCGCGGGCGCATTAAGAAATGCCCACCGCGGGCGGGTAAGCATTTTCGTTCACTCTTATATAGAATTAAACTAAAAAAATTCAAACAGGCAAGTTTCCACATGCACTCCCCCTTTCTTTGCTTTCTCTTCATTACTTATTAGGGATCTAAACCAACAAATTTAATTTACTCATGAGATATTTTTCGTTCGATTCAAGAAAAAATTGTTCAAGATTCGGTTCAATATTAAACGAGTCGAATTCAAACCTCAATAATTTGATTGAGCCAAGCTCAACCTTATAATGCTCTGCTCGTTAGGCTCGCAAACATATTCGATACATATACAATTGAGTAGAGCTGACAATTTTCAACACAATATGATAACTCGACATGAACCGACACAAAATTAATGGGTTTAGATTGTTCTTTATTGAGTTCAGGCATTACATCTCATATTTGATATTTTTATTATCCCCTTCCGCCTACCGTTTACGTTATGGAGCAACACCTCTCATATTTACAAATTGTATAATATTAGTTATTAATTTATTTTTGCATGATTTATCAAGTTGTATAATATCATGATGTTATCAGGTTGGGTAATTATCATATTAGATCAATTCGGATAAAAAAATGTGTCAGTTTGGATTCGAGTTCGAACCATTTAAATTGGGACCGGATTTGAATTTATATATCATTAACATGTTCGATTGGAGTTTGGCTTAACAAGTTGGATAGTTTTCAAATTGATCGATAACGACCCAATTGTCACCCCTACAATCGAGTTAATTTGTTCATGAACATATTCGTTAATTGAGTTCAACTCAAGCCGTACTCGAACATATGAATATCTTAACAAACATAAAGTTCGTACATGTCAATATTCAATTCAGTTCGGCTCGTATAACCACCTGTTTAAATCAAAGAGTCCAAAGAGTTCAAAGAGTACTCTCAATAAATAAAAATGAAAGAGTCCAAAGAGTTTGTTCAAACCAAAACTAATCAAACTAGCCATGTAATTAAGTTCATAATTGAACGAGATATGTAAAATATATGCATATATAGAATATATATTATGTTAATATAGTTTTATTTAAAAACTAATCACATGGAAATTCACTTTTACCTTGGTAAAAATCGTCACACATGATTTATTTACCTCCTATATAGTAACTTAATTAAAGTCGTACACACCATATACTACTAGAATATGCAATTTAATTATATTAATTAATTAATTTATCAAAGGATTGTCGTTATTGGCTATAGATTCTTCTATTTATATTTTAATTGAAAGTAACTAACAACTTCAGATTCTTTGAATCTCTTTCAAAAGTTGATGGTTTCATAATATTTTTTTAATTTCTTCTTTTGTAATAATATATAGTTTAAAGGTTTGACTCTTAAGCAAGTTGATTAATCATCTAATTGTATGGCTCAGTGATATATTGATTTATTTATTTCATTGGGCACAATTAGTCATTTATATATAGCTGTATTACCTCATTAAGCTTCTTGCAATTATTTAAACTTAAATTAAATTTAGTAAGTTAAAGTGATTTATTTATTTGAAACCATTTCTACTTATACACAAACTTCACACTTTTTTCTTTAAATATAACATTCCTTTTTAATTAGTAAAATAGTTGAGCTTTGTGAGTGTTTTAATTGTTGACATAAGTTCAATTTTTCTCTAAGTCTAATATGATACTCTATTCGTCCCACGAAAGTGATCCTTCTTTTTCCATAAAACACACTCATTGGGAAAAGAAACATGACCACTTTCATGGGATAGAGGGAGTGCAACTTATGTCAAGATAAATAAGTCATGACTAATCTTACATGACATAATATCTCGAAACCAAATCCATGTCAATCCCATCAAACAATTCATAATAATTAATATAAGATTAAATCATGAATAATTCATCCAAGTGAATACTCTCTCCATATACTAAAGAGTAAAGTCTACATAGTTCGTTGACAATAAATTAAATATGTTTATTTATTTACCATTACAAAGCTAATATATTATATATAGAGTGCTTAACAAGTACTATAGGGTGGATTCCCATGTCTACATTTTATTCCCACAGAAAATAGTTGAATCTTGAGTAGGTTACTATATTAATATGGTGTGTGTATTTAATATGTATAATTGATTAAATCGAATATTTGGAAATCATTTAGAGCTCTTTTAATGAAATATCTGACTTTTGAAGTAGGGATCCAGTCTTTCTCACATTAAAATCATTGTTGACTTTAGTTAAGCCAAATTATTATTGATGAATCTAATTAATTATTTAGTCCAACTTCTCATACCAAATTAAATCCATGCTACCATCTTATATACTCCCTCCTATTCGAAAAGAATGTCGTTATATGTTTGGGCACATATATTAATAAAACAAAATTATACCAAAATGAGGTAGGATGGGTAGTCGTTAGAACTCCCTCCAATCAGTTCAAAGCTGCAGATCAAGGTTGTTGTGCTTTCTTTGTCCAAAAAACAATAAGATTTCAGGTTTTTGTCCATTAAGTCCTTGAGTTATCTTTGGAAGAAAATCCAAAAGGAAATCCAATTTACATACATAATGGGAAATGAAGATCATGATTCCAAAATATCTGTTTTTGATAGGAACTTTTAAAGAATCTTGAATCCAAAGAATCTTAAACCTCTTTCCCACTTAATTAATTTTATGATCGATCAGACGACTTATCAATCTTGTATTGACATTTTTATTTGGACTATAATCCATCAATACCTTATAAATCATCCACCAATTAATATTCGAAATTTTAGGATTTTCTTGTCATTAAAGTTTGTCACAATTTGTAACGAGTTGACCTTTTTCAATACAGTCATAAATTTGAAAATACTATAAACCCCACAATTATAAACGATGGAGAAAATATAGTTATGATACATTAATATAATATTGTGCAATTTTTCCATTAATCCTAATTTATATTATCTTTATTATCAATGCACACATAATCATTATGACAATAATTATAATATATGCCACAAATATCAACGAAATACACAATAAAAGCAGAACTTTAAATATAATTACATATATATGTGCAAGTAATTCAAATAAAAATAATAATATTATGTTACAACTCCACATTTAAACTTTTTTTCACTTATAACATTGGGTTATAAAATGATACTAGATCCGTTTACCAAAATAGTTTATGATATAAAATGATACTACATTCGTTTACTAAAATAGTTTATGTTTTGGTATTTTAGGACATCCATAAAAATAGTTTACATTTGAAACCTTTCATTTATAGTAAATGAACACACTACTAACTACACATTTATATTAAAGTCAAAACACATTTTTAAAATCGATGTCGTGTCAAAATGTAAGTCATTTTTATGGACAAAGTAAGCGTATCAAAATGTAAGTCATTTGAGAGTATATATTCTATTGAAAATTAAAAATATAGCAAAAATGTGACATAAGCTTCCAAATCACCGATTTCCTACTCTATAAAATCCAACTCAAATAATTCATTTTCACTTATACATTACTACATCACACACACAAAAAAAGGAACAAAGATGGCCGATCTCATAAGCTGCAGCGCCTCAGACCTCCTCCCTCTCCTCGGCTCCGGCGCCAACGCCACGGCCACGGCGGCCTTCCTCTGCGGGAGGTTCGAGGCGGTGTCGACGAGGCTGGCGGACGCCACTTACGCCATCGACAACACGTACCTCCTCTTCTCCGCCTACCTGGTCTTCGCCATGCAGCTGGGGTTTGCCATGCTGTGCGCAGGGTCGGTCCGAGCCAAGAACACCATGAACATCATGCTCACCAACGTCCTCGACGCCGCCGCCGGTGGCCTCAGCTACTACCTCTTCGGCTACGCCTTCGCCTTCGGCGGCCCCTCCAACGCCTTCATCGGAAAGCACTTCTTCGGCCTCCGTGACTTCCCCTCCCCCACCGCCGATTACAGCTTCTTCCTCTACCAGTGGGCCTTCGCCATTGCTGCTGCTGGTACCTTCCTCTATGCATATCTGTCCTTTTCATTAATGTTTCTTTATTGCTTTCCAATCAGGAAAAAATATATATATGGTTAGTGAATATCGCGGAAAAAGTAAGCATCTTTGAATTGAAGGGAAGAATCTTGAAAAAATAATGAAGCATTTATGGGGTAGCCTTTTAATGTCAACGGTTACGGCAAGTCTAGTTCATGAGAATTATATATATATATATATAATGTATAAAAAAACAAATAAAAAGAAAAAGAAAAAGAAAATGAAAGAGAAATAAATGGTTCTCACCCCACTTTGTAGCGCTGCAGTGGTGCTGAGATTCTATTTCTGCGGATCTTTTTATATATTAGTCGAATATAAGTCACTGAGTACGATATTTTATGTTGTGAATAGGCATTACAAGCGGCTCCATTGCGGAGAGAACCCAATTTGTAGCATACTTGATATACTCATCATTCCTAACCGGGTTCGTGTACCCAGTGGTCTCACACTGGGTCTGGTCCGGGGACGGTTGGGCCGGAGCTGCACGGTCCAATGGGGATCTTCTCTTCGGGTCCGGAGCCATTGACTTTGCCGGTTCGGGAGTGGTTCACATGGTTGGTGGGATAGCTGGTTTGTGGGGAGCACTCATTGAGGGCCCGAGGATTGGCAGGTTCGACCACAGTGGCCGGTCCGTCGCCCTACGTGGCCACAGCGCCTCATTAGTGGTGCTCGGTACCTTCCTTCTTTGGTTCGGATGGTACGGTTTCAACCCCGGTTCGTTCCTGACCATCTTGAAGTCATATGGCACGAGGGGGACCTACTATGGCCAGTGGAGTGCGGTTGGGAGGACGGCTGTCACGACCACATTGGCCGGGAGCACGGCTGCATTAACCACCCTGTTTGGGAAGAGGCTCTTGGTAGGGCACTGGAATGTGCTTGATGTGTGCAATGGACTGTTGGGAGGCTTTGCTGCAATCACCTCAGGGTGCGCTGTGGTTGAGCCATGGGCTGCAATCATATGCGGCTTTGTGGCATCCTGGGTCCTCATAGGGTTCAACAAGCTAGCCGAGAAGGTGAAATACGATGACCCTTTGGAGGCGGCCCAGCTGCACGGTGGCTGTGGCGCATGGGGATTGCTTTTCACCGGACTATTCGCCAAGAAAGCTTTTGTGAACGAGGTTTACCCGGGCTTTCCCGATAGGCCGTACGGGCTGTTCATGGGCGGTGGAGGGAAGCTATTGGCTGCGCAGCTCATCCAGATTCTGGTGATCCTTGCGTGGGTCACGGTTACAATGGCGCCGCTGTTTTGGGGACTTCACAAGTTGAAGTTGCTGAGGGTTTCGCCCGAGGATGAAATGGCAGGAATGGATATGACTAGGCATGGTGGAATGGCCTATATCTACCATGACGAAGAAGAAAACTCCAATCTGCCACAGTTCAAGTTGCAAAGAATCGAGCCGAATGAAACACCAGAGCAGAGGCAGCAGGTCGGTCGCGTCTGATACGGGCATGTTTCAAGAATTCAGCATTTGCTACAATGAAACCAATGTTTTCCAAAATGCATTAGGATGTGCAATATGTCATGGAATAGTGGTTGTTATATGATGATAAGGTTTGGAGTCTATGCTTCAAAAAATTGATGTTCTGCTCTATGTTGATGCCTCTAGGAAGCCAGTAGTTATAGCTAAGTTTCTTTATGTAACAGAGTTTCTATTTCAACCCTACCTTAGAATGGAATGCTTGGTTTCACATTCAATAAGATTGTATATACTCAACTTCCTTCATCTTTAACACATGCGTGATATAATACATTGTAACGAAAAATAAGAACTGTAATGGTGACATATACCAGTCATTTGCTAGACCAGGGCACGATGATATGAATAAGACTCTAACGGTGGAAAGAGGGGATCAAAAGAATCCGAACCACTTGTTCTTGATCCTCAGTGGGATTGGCCGCATTCTGGTTTTTTTTTATCCTCACTGTGTAGAGGTCAAGTGATCTTAGCAATTGAAAAGTGGTTCAGCTAGAGAGTCTTATTTCATAAGCAAACTCAAGATCAGAACAATTTTGTCCAAAATCCCAAAAATGGGAACATAGCAATCAAGAGTCTCATCAACAGTGGAGTATCTCCCTATGTTCTACTACTTATTTTAAATGTTTTCTCTGCTACTGGCTCGTCTTCCATCTTAATAGGTGCCACACGAGGATCCTTGTCCGCTCTCACCGGACTATCTAGCTCATCCCATCCTCCAAAGTTCTGACCGTTCCTACCCTCCTCTGCAGAACCATTATTTCCCTCAAACCATGACTTGTAATTACTAGCTTCCTTTCTCATCTGAGTTCGGGTTTCTCTTTTTTTTTCCTGCTCTTGTATGACCTGGGGATCCAGCGGAAGGCCTCTTCTTCCTCTTAGACTTCGATTTTGGGGTTTCATCAGTCCTCCCCCACAGTGTGTCAGCAGCTAAAGAAAATGCTGACTGGGCAAGAGGAAGAGCTAGTGCCATGGCTATAGAGTTAGGGCCTGTGCCTGTCAACAACGAGATGGAAACTGCAGGAATCATCCATCCAAAGGCTTGAAGTATCTGCAGTATATAGCTAACTCCATCATGTCACTGAAATTCTTACAACTATTAGGATTAAAATATGCAGCAACAAAGCCTTATCAAAGTCATTTAAGAGTACGAGTTTTACCAGTGAATTAATGCTAGAAACATGAGAGGTCTACTTATCAAAGCCTCAACCATACAAAGAGATAAATTTAAACACATTTCCATGCTTAGTTTTGCAGAATCGAGCAAACATCAAACGAACATTAACTACTTATAGCTCCATATCTAGATCAAAAGGTCGTATTACTTGAAATTAAGGATTCACACTCTTCTTGTGTTGGCTATATGCACAGAAATCACAAAAGTCCATCATGTCATTGAAATCCTTACAAAACTGTTAAGGATTAAAATATGCAGCAATGAACCTACTTCAAACACAAAACAGATATGATCCTACATGCTCTCTGCTTCATACAACAAACAGTCCAAAAACAAAGCAACTAATGTCATTCAGAGAAACGAAGTGCAACACACGCTACTTCTGCTAGTACTAGAAATGTATTAAAGCCTCAACCAACAAAGAGATAACTTAACCACCAGTTAATGCATTTCCATGCTTAGTTTTGCAGAATTGAGCAAACATTAAACGAATATCAACTACTTATAGCTCCATATCGAGATCAAAAGGTCGTATAAATTACTTGAAAATTAAAGGATTAAAATGCAGCAACAAGATTGAGCATACATCATCCACCATCCACCATCCTACTTTCAGACACTGCAATATCAAAAGCTTATTATAAATAAGACGAAAACCCTAACAATTAGCTTCTGAATTTGTCAACAATAAGTAGACTTATGAATGTACATGATCATACCTTAAAAACCCAATCGGAACCAATCGAGGCTTCAAAATTCCCAAAACCATCTTCTTCTTCTTCTTCATCATCGTCATTGGACCACCAATCCTTCTGCTTGGCGGCGTTCCTGAACTCAAACCTATCCTCCTCATCGAATTTATCCCTCCCATAAGCTTCAGTAAATGTGGAACGTCGATTGGGGATCGAGCTCCCGTCCCAATCCCTCTGCGAACCGCCGCTTCGCCCACCGGAAAAAATTCGCCACTATCGCGTTCTGTAATTGGTACGGTTATCATCGGTGAATCTGCGGAAGTGATTATGAGAAGCTGGAATCGGGAATTCGCAGAGAATTTGAGTTGCTTGAGACCCCATTATTGAGCATGGTGCAAAACTTTGTACTTTTAAGCCTTATCCACTAACTGAATTAGTTAGCTCGCACCAAAATAAATAAATTAATTAATTAATAAATGATAACCGCTTAACTGAATTGGGCTATTTGGCCCAATTATAAATAAAAAATATTGCAACCCAATATTTTATTTTCATAGCCCATTACGCCTTTCCTTCCTCTCAGTGTTCAGAATCATAGCCAGTAAAGTTGAATTTCGGAGTAACTGCAGCAACTCCGCTCTCCATCGCCACCACCACGGCCGCGGCAGTCGTCGTAGTCACCGCCAGACGCAGAATTACACTTCTTTCCGTTCTTCACCTTCTTCTTCGTTCGTACCGTGTCTCTGATCTCGCAAATTCGCATCAGCTACCGGTGATTTTGGAGGAATTTCGATGGAACAATTGTCGGCAACGCGGAAGCTTCCGGTAACGGGGGTATTGGAGGTCAATGGGAGGCACTTATGGATGAAGTGTAATAAGGAATGGACTGAAGCCTTGTACTCTCCTGTTGTGGTCGCTTTGGCAGCTGGAAATCTTAAACTCGATACGTTTCGCGGTTTTATCGCACAGGGCGTGTTTTTCCTACGTGCATTTGAGCAAGCGTTAGTAATCCTAACTTCTGTATTCTTTTTAAGGATTTATATATTTTCATATATTCTGACGTTTTATTCCTTGGACTTTTTTATATATTCTTACGTGCATTTGAGAAAGCGTTGGCGCATTATGAGTTCAAATGCCTGCTCTATGTATTACGAGTAGTGGTTGTTTTCTTGATGATACAAGAAATATTTAGCTTGATATATTGATGCGAATTAATAATAAGCGTATCAATTTCTTTGCAGAATATATAGTCGTTATTTTTTAGTGTTTCATTCTTAGGTGAGAAATAATGATATGCTTTTTATTATTTTATTTAATTTTTATACAGTAGGTGTTTGTTAAAAGGTTTTGAAAGCAAGTAATGAACCTCTACGGCCAATTAATGATTATCATCTCTTTGCAATCTTTTTCTTGATGATGTTTTGTTGATTCTCTCTCTTAATTTGCTTTTCTCATTTTTTTCTTTTCATATTATATCTGATTCATTGCATTTGCTATATATTCCTATTCAAAGGGTATAAGATTTAGGCTGAATGATCCTTAAAACATTTACAAATGCAATCTCGGAGATCATTCAAAGTCTAAAGATGTACATTTACATAGCACATGTTATATATTTTTTGGGT
The DNA here is from genome assembly GCA_026898415.1 of Leonotis leonurus. Lineage (NCBI taxonomy): Eukaryota > Viridiplantae > Streptophyta > Magnoliopsida > Lamiales > Lamiaceae > Leonotis > Leonotis leonurus. The sequence continues at coordinate 729,581 of JAPKLX010000110.1, read as the reverse complement.
AGATGCATCGAAACGAATGCAGACATAAGTCTTAGATGTACAGTGTGCTTTCCTCGTTATGTAGTCTGTTGCGGGCCTTGTGGCCTTGAATTATAGTCACAAGGGTTCTTGATTGATGGAAGAAATTTGCATCAGGTATAAAATTGTTGAGGAATGCACTGATGATGACGAAGCAAAAGTTTGGATAAATGAACTGCGAGAAAGAGTTCTTGAAGAACTAAAAATGCATGATTCTGGTGATGTAAGTATTAATCCGACTGTGTAGCTGCATGTGTGTGCTTTAAAGTTATTTTGGTTTCTTATCTGGGATCTCATTATTTTAAATTAACATGTTGCAAAATATACTTTTGCTAAGAAAAGTAGAGCTAAGAGATGAGAACAGATTAGTGTTGCGATTGCCTAGCATAATAGCTTCTAAGACTGTTTTTACACTATAAATACCCCTAATCCTTTGTGTAACTGTGGCATATGCAGCTATGGGGTTTTAATTTACCCGAAGACATTACACCGAGTGATGCAACTGTTAAATATACATATTTTTTGTTGGAAACAGCCTCAGGAAAGGTTGGCGGAGTAAACTCTCCTGGCAGACTGGTTACTCCTTTTGAGAAAACGAAAGTGGCGGCTTATACAATTGCTGCCATGACTCCTTTTGTGAAGCTTTACGCTTTTCTAGGTAGGATGTTGAACGCACTTAGGGATCCTAATAATGGGTACCAAAAGTGGATTGCCAATTATTCCTCTGAAGCTTTTCAGGTTTGTTTGCAACACCAGCTTTGCATTTTGGTGCTTGATTACGTCAGAGCAATTAATCACCCCCTTTTTTTACTGTCGTAGATTGATGCTTGGAAAATAGAGAAGCTTTTGGATTTGATGATTCTGTCTTTAACTTGGGAAGAGCTTGATACAATTGAAAAGCTCTACCTTCAAGCTATGAAGCTCCAAATTGAGTTCTTTCTATCCCAGCCACTTGAACAGAAAATTGTTGTTCCTCTATCTATGAATCCAGCAGAAAATTGTGTTATGTTATTTTCAGATTTTGATTTGACATGCACTGTTGTGGACTCAGCAGCAATCTTAGCGGAAATGGTAATCACGACAGCTCTAAAATCAGATCAAAACCAATCTGGAGATAAAAACCAATCTGGAGATCAAAACCAATCTGGAGATCAAAACCAATCTGGAGATCAAACCCAATCTGAAGATCAAAACCAATCTGGAGATCAAAACCAATCTGGAGATCAAAACCAATCTGGAGATCAAGACCAATCTGGGGATAAAAACCAATCTCGAGATAAACTTGCTCGGATGTCTTCAGATGATATAAAAAATAAATGGGTAAAAATTTCTAAGAAGTACAATAAAGAGTATGAAGAGTGCATTGGAAACTTATTGGATTCTGATGAAGGTGAGTACATATATATCTTGCAAGTTGTACTTAATCGTCTAAACTTGCAAATTGGTTTGAGTTGTAGATAATAAGTTTGTTTCATCAATTGTTCTTTGCAGAGGAAAATTTGAATTATGAAGGGCTGCTTTCAGTACTTGAGGATGTTTCAGATTTTGAGAAAAAAGCAAATTTATGGGTGATTGAGTCTGGATTACTGGAGGGTCTCAAAGTTGTTGACATTAAAAGGTCTGGAGAAAAAATCATCCTACAAGATGGATGTATGAATTTTTTCCAGAGTGCTGTTAGGAATGAAAACGTGCACAAAAATATTAATATCATTTCCTATTGTTGGTGTGGTGATTTGATCAGGTCTGCTTTTTCCTCAGGTATGTTAATTTGAGAACTAAAGAGTCATATGATCAAATTTAATTAGTTTTGGTAATTATAAATACTGATTAATTTGTATGAATGAGGTTGTGCAGGTGGTTTAGAAGATGTTAGCGTACATGCAAACGAGTTAGTCTATGAAAACTCATATTCCACGGGTGATATTGTTAAGAAGATTGAGTCTCCAAAGGAAAAATTGCAAGCTTTTACCGATACATTGCAGAAGTACATCTGTGATGATGATAAGAAGAGCGCGACGACGACGACAGTGTACATTGGAGACACAATGGGGGACATACTTTGCCTGCTAGAGGCAGATGTGGGAATCGTGATACATATTAGCGAAAGCCTGAGAAGAGTGGGAAACCGGTTTGGTGTGCGTTTTGTTCCACTCTATCCATCAATAGTTGAGAAACAAAAACAAGTGACGACGGAAGAAGGCACATCTGGTGGTGGTGGTGGTGGTTGGAAGAGTCATCGTTCTGGAGTTGTTTATACGGTTTCAAGCTGGGAAGAGATTCATGCTTTCATACTGGGGTTTGTATCGATATAATATTCTCACATATATACCTACGTACATATACACACACACATGCACAAGCTCATAGGTATAGATTCTAAACTCATGTAAATACAATATCCATGCTTAGAATTCTATTTCAAAAGAGAACAATAATCACAAGCTTCTCTAAATTTTGCATCTCTCTCTTTCTATCATAGAATCCCAATTATTTTGCATATAGGATTAGAAATTAAAAGAAATTGTCGATATTTATCACATAGATCTTGTATTCATGCCTATTTAATATGTAAATCATAGTATCCATTCACAATCAGAATGAAAAACAAGAGATACTTTACTCACTTTTGAGCATCAACCTTCGAGTATATAATTTAGGATTTAGAGTTTATTTGATTTACCGACTGTGGCGGATGAGTCGCGCGTACGGGTGCATGTGCAAATAGTTTAGGGTTTTTGTATATAGGTTGTCTTTGGCCATTCAATTGCAAGGGAGTCGCCCCTTCAGCTGCTTGGTGGAATCGTACAAGAAAAGTGTTGTTAGCTTTAGCTAGTTTTAATTCTATTATTATAAAAAATATTAGACTATATGACAAGAGTTGAGGAAAGTGAATAAGGGTTTCATAGCTGGATTGCTACTTTACCATATTTCTGCCTAAAATGAACGAAATTGTGTCCATTTGTGATATGCTATCCACTTAGGCAAACCATTATAGAGAAGAATTCATGACTCCACAACACCCCCATGAGATCAAAGACAAAAGAAACCAAGAAATAAAATAATATATATAAGATTTGTTTCAAAAATCCCAATTAATTATCTTATTTTGTCTCTCGTCAAAAAGTAGTTTATTGATAAAATTTGAGTTTCAATGACTCACAAAGGATAATGTACACACCAATTTCACTTTTGCTAAATGGATAAAGATTCACAAATCACAATCTTTATTTTTCTACTTACCTCCGTACAAAATGAATTAATACAATATGTCCCACATAAAATAAAATGTAATTGAAAAATAAAAGGTTGTGTAGTTATCAAATGAGATTTAATGTCCTATTTTTGTGTCTCATTGTCAAATTTTAGTATATATGTTTTTGTTTAATTTTTTCAATTTCAATTTTAAATATTTTTAATTAATTTTGTGCTTAGGATATATAATTGTTTGTAATATTTAATGCCACTTTTAAATAATAATTAGGGTTGATAAATTCAAAATAGGATGTTTGATTTTTTAAAATTTTAAATTTTACAAATAAATATTAATTACTAATTCATTCTATTATAATAATTTTTTATTTTTAATAAATATTAATCAAAATAAAATTTGATAGTGAGATATGTAATATAAGATACAAATTGAAACACTGAATCTGATTCTTGTTGCGATATGACTTGGAATTAATTAATATTCCTCTTTTGTTGGGGTGGATATATGATTGGTAATTACTTTGATAGTGAAATTGTGATTAAATTGGAAAAACGACCACTTGTATTGGATATATATATAATATAATTTAATTGGGTAAACATATCATATAATTGCACATCTTGCATTTGCATTAAGTTATGTATTTCTTTATTTGTCTCATTTAATTTGTCTTAATTTACTTTTACGAATGCTTCGCTCAATATGACCCATATTTAAAAGTAAAATAATCAATTCTTTAAAAGTGAGACTTACTAATTTTTGTATTTTTGTATTTTTTCTCTTTTCTCTTCATATTTGTGTCAAATAGTAACGAGGCAAACTGAACGAGAAGGAGATAAGTCTAACCAATTTTTTTGATCTTGATTGATCATATCAATATAATCTTTTCATGCACATATAAAAGGTTGAATACTTATCCAACCTAGTAACCCTAAAACCTACCTAGTTGGGTAGTATTTTCTACCCCAAAAATTCTTTCTTGATTAATTTTCTTATCTAAAGTGGGAATGATTTTATATTAATTCAAAAAAAAAAAAAACTATTGTAGCCGCCCCATCATTATCTTTGATTGTTCTCTCTAAGTTAGTGTTGGCCAAAATGATTATCTATGCATTCTTTTGTTTTTATCCCTCCTTTTCAATTAGGGTTTGACCCACAATTTTTGATGGCCATTCCTCAGATTCCCACTTCAATTTGCAACTAAGCCCTCCAAAGAAAAAAGGTTCTCTTGCACTTGAACAAAGTATAAATTGTTTAGCATTGTAGGGCCCCTTACTAAGTTGGAAAATATAATTATTTGTTTTATTTAATTTCCTATCTTTGAAGCTGTCGATCTTTGTTTATTTCCCTATGTACTAAGCAAAATCATTCTCTTATATTATAGTACCAATATCCACTCCTTCCAAACCTCTCATCTCTCTCTCTCTTTCCCTCTCTCTATCTATCTTCTTGACTTTCTTTTTTCAGGTCGAAAACATGTCGGAGCTGATGGCTGATCCCTCGATGTCTTGGCGATATCGAGGGCATTGCTCTCGTGGGGAAGTAGCAAAACACGTGCGTATGCAAATACGCAACGTGTTACGCGTGAAGCAATTGCCTCCAAGGGGTTGAGTTTTCTTGATCATCAAGAAGAGATCAAAAATGCAACTTCTAGGCAAGTCTGATGCTTGGCTTCAATTTACTTAATTACAGTTTCTTGTTTTGTTTTTTGTTTTTTGTTTTTTTTTTTAGTTTATGATCTTCTTCAAATGGCTAGTTGGGATTGGCCCAAATGGTGGGAGGAATAAAAATGGGATCTTGGAATCTTTAACAATTACTATTATATATTAGTATATGCATAGTTGTCCAAAGATTCTTCCTAGATTGACATTTCTCTCTGTCTCTTCAACATGAAATCCAAATCTTCCTTTTTTTTATCTTTTATTGACAGATTGATTTTACTGGAGTTCTTGTGTTTCTGACTTTGTTATTGTAGATCATACAATTCTCCTTGTAATTTCCTAATGATGTTGGATCTTAGATACTTGGATCTTTATTCTTATTTCTTAGATACTTGGATCTTTTGAATTGGTGTTTTTAGCAGAAACCTATATATGTTCTTTTAATTAGCTGGAAATTAGTTAGAGTGTTAAGCTGTATTATTTTGAAGAAACTTTAATGGTTGAAGATGGATAGTTGTTTATGAATATATATAAAGTAGCAATTATTAAGGGAAATTAAAGAAAGCCAAATTCAACCAACATTGCACATGCTGAGCTAAAGGGTATTGGCCCCATCAATATTACACACACATAGAGAGCGCAGTATGTGTGTGTAGTGTAGGGTTTAAGAAATACCATCATTACCATTGCATAAAATCAGTATTGCATAATCATGTGATATTTCATATTACATTAATTATGGCACGTATTATTTCAGTTACTTAAGATTATATTAGCTAGTAATTGTTCGAGATTGATTTGGTCCGAAATTAGTTGAGACTATTTTTCGTCATAGGAGGAGGTACCGACTAATCATACATAAGCACAATCTTAGGATTAACTCACATGACATGTCCATCCAATCAAACAACTCATAATAATTAATATGAGACTAAATCATGAATAATTCTTCCAACCGAACACCCCTTAAAATATAAATAGTAGATATCATATGATTAGAAAATTTGTATTACCATAACCCTTTATATTTAGTGTAATAATCGATTTCTATTAAATGATTTTGTTAATTACATATTTACATATGACAATTCCATCAGGTAAAGATTAGTGTGTGCGTGTAGCCCGTTAATACAAAGTTAATGTTTGAGACAATAGGTTAAGTTCGAATTTTCTGTGACGCTAACTTTATAATTTATTTAATTAATGTAATTAATTTAAAGAAAAATAGTGAGACGAGTGAAATATCACTCATTGAAAAGTAAGCAAATAGAAGGTATTGATATTTAATTCATGTAGTAATATATAATTTTGATTGAGACTGATTTTAAATAAATTAGATTTATTAATTAATATTCACAATGGAAAATGTGGAGGCCGAATTAAATTATTATTTGTCTCGATGTATTCTAAATTTCTAATCAAGTCCGATTGTGACATTTTTCATTTATTTAAATAGCAATCACACTATTAATTAAGTATATAATATGCATTGAAGAGCAAACACGAAGGTACAAAAAGAAAATAAAAGAAAATTAGAGAATATTATTTAATTATTACTGTATTAGGTAATGATGATAATAATTGATGGACAATTAATAATGTCAAATAATTAATTTATTAACTGGATTTCTTCGCTTTCCAAAGTAAATGAATATGATTTTCTTTGCTCCACCACATAACTAATAAAAATAACCATGCACAAATATTTTTTTTAGATATGAAGAAGCTAACTAATTAATAGTCCATGAACATTTTAAGGTTAAGAAAGTAAAAAAAAAAAATATATATATATATATATATATATATGAACCATTTTTGTTTTAATTTTCTTATAATAGCAAATTAACTTTGTGTGTTCACTAATCCAATTGATGTAACTTTAGTTTACAAATTAATATTTATGAGCGTTAATACCGTAATTTAATATAAAAAAATGACATTTGGTACACTAATCAAATTGATATATTCAGTTTGTTAAAATATATTATTAATTGTTATGTTCCGATGATAAAAATTAATTCGCATTAATTAATACGGTAATAATGAGTGTTATTAGTGGAGAAGGACAGATAATCCAAATTGTAAAGGATAAGAATCTAAATTGGAGTATCGATTATGAGTCATTAACATGATTATTAAATTAAATAATTAAATAATTAAGAGTGGTGGATTAGTTGAGATGGCATGCAGTTGAAGACTAATTAAGGGTCTGTTAATGATATTTTTAGCTGGCGCCTCAATAGTAATTATCCACTAATCAATCAAATTCAGCATTAATTACCTTGTCCTCTACTTTAATTTATCCTTGCCAAATTATTTCCTTACTTTAGTTTAATTTGTTGATCCCGAAACGAGTCTACTGAGTGTATGGAGGGGGGAATACACCAGTTTTTAATTTTCACAAGTTAAAACTTTTAGTGAGCTCCTGAACTGAAGGGAGGTACTTCAGTGAGAGTTGTTTACTTCAGATAGGAATCCTTCAGTCTACATTGAGTGTTTGACTGATGGACTAATATCTTAAGTGTTATGCGGAATGTGGCGGCTTTAAACTTACTTGTTTGTTCAGAAAACTTAATGCAATTCTTTCTCTTTTCAATTAATCAGTATTCAGTGAATGATAATCAAAAAGTTATAAATACTGAAAGTAAATGAGAGAGACAGACAGTATTTGGTTTGAGTGGTCCGGAGATAAAAACTCCTACGTCCACGAGTACTCAATGTTAGTCGAGGGTTTTCAAGTTAATGGAGATATAATAATCTTACAGTGATTAACCACAGTGGGTTAGATAGACAAGATATCTGATCACTTCTAGCTTCGAACTTAATCTAATGCTAAGACTATTCTTCGATTACAATATAATCGTTAAAGAACACAAGAGAATGAAATCTGAAAGCTTGGGTGTTCTAGACTGAAAGCTTGAAAGCTTGAGAGTTGAGAATGATGATAGCGATAGCGAGTTGAAAGCAAGGTAACCGGTGTCTTGAAGCGTTTGAAGCAGCGGGGTATTTATAGCTCTCTCATAAAATGTATTTATTGTGAGATAGAGCTCTTTTGAATTCTTCCCGTTGGAGTTTTCGTCCTTTTTGCCATTTTTGGTGTCTGCAACAAGATTGTGTTTACCTATTGAGATTTTTGCTATAAATGATAAGACCTATGAAATAGACTTTCACTCGGTGGAAACTTTAAAATGGACTTCAGTGCAGACTTCATATGTGAACTTCAGTGGCAATTAGACTTTAGCTTCTAACTTCAACTTCAAAACTTCAGGACTGACTTCAGTAGAGTGGTCCTTCAGTTTTGGAATGTCTTGAATCTTTAGTGGAGATTGTCCTTCAGTGTACCTGAAAAATAGAACTCCCTAACATTTGAGTTCTTAGACAAAACATTAAGATTCAGTATTGGTCTTATAACATCTTTCAGGGGAGGTATTGGGATTTGAATCAAAACACTTATAAATATTTCCCAACATAATTTATTATGCATGGCATGAGCCCACCAACAATTAATTTCAATACACTCCAACACCATCTAAAATTGGGTATATATTTATCGTGCGTGTGTTGGTCTAATGGTAGTAAGGTTAATTTTTAAGTTGATAGGTTTTAGTTTCTGATTTTTCGTGACGTGACTATATAATTTAATATTAATATAATTTAATTTTTTAAAATTTGAGATATTTCTTATATATATTTCGACCCAACTCGACTAGGCCAGCGTGATGATGGGTTCAAGGTTTGGAATTGTTCTGCAATTTTTTTTTTCAAAAAAATAATTGCTAAATTTGATGGGTTTTAAGTATTTTAAAAGGAACATAACTATTCTCACATTATTTGAGATTCAGTTTGAAAAAGCTTGTTCCGAAAGTTTGACTCGATAGTAAACAAGTCGAGTTTGAGCTTGATTTTGAGATTGATGTTTTTATTGAACTGAGCTTGAGTATGATAATGTTCAACTCATTAAGTACGCGAATATGTTCAAGCTCGTTTGTTCACGAGCATGTTACCGAGCTTGTATACAAGTCTTCCATCAAGCCTTCGATCGAGCATTTAATCGAATCTTTAATTTAACTTTCAGTTGGGTCTCGAGTAATAAAAACTAATTTTAGCTTGAATTTGAAAATATCAAACGAGTTGAGTTCGATATCAAGTTCGAAAATAATATTATCAAGCATCCAACAAGTCAAGTTTGAGCTTGAAAATTACATGTCAAGTCGAGCTCGAACACCATATCAAAAGTTCAAGTCGAGCTTGAGCCAAACTCACACCTTAATATTCTCAACGAGCTAAATAGAGCTGAGTAGTATTCAACTGAGCTCGATTCATTTACAACCCTAATTTGGAGTATATTTTGTATAAATGTTTAATTATAAATATACAAATATAACTAAAAATAAAGAATACATCATTAAATTTTATTTATAAATAGATATTTTAAAGTATCTATTTTTAGATGTGTTGGGAAATATTTATAAGTGTTTTGATTCAGATTCCAATACCTCCCCTGAAAAGATGTAGTAAGACCAATGCTGAATCTTAGTGTTTTGTCTAAGAACTCATATGTTAGGGAGTTCTAATTTTTCAGGTACACTGAAGGACATTCCCACTGAAGATTCAAGTAATCCCAAAACTGAAGGACCTTCCTCACTGAAGTCTGTCCTGAAGTTTTGAAGTTGAAGTTTGAAGCCAAGTCTTTGCCACACTGAAGATCAGTACTGAAGTCCATACTGAAGGTCTTTCCTGAAGCACTATACTAAAGATCAGTACTGAAGTGATTCACTGAAGTCTGCACTGAAGCTGCATACTGAAGTTCTCCATTGAGTGATAGCCTAAGTCAGTAGGCATTTCCTTTTATGGCAAAAATCTCGGTTAGGTGAACAAGATCTTTCTGCAGACACCTAAAATGGGAAAAAGGACGAAGACTCCAACGGGAAGAATTCAAATTCAAAGCTCTATCTCACAACGGCTATATCCTTGAGAGAGCAGTATAAATACCCCGATGCTTCAAACGCTTCAAACACCGGTTACCCTGCTATCAAATTGCTATCGCTATCTCTGCTCTCAAGCTTTCAAGCACTCTACTTCAGAACACTCACGAAGCTTTCAGTTCTCATTTCTTAGTGTTCTTAGCGATCCTTTTGTAACCGAAGAACAATCTTAGTATTAGACTTAGTTCTAAGCTAGTAGTGATCAGTTTGACTGTAAATCCAACCTTCACGGTTGATCACTGTAAGATTGTTTTATCTCCATTAAGTTGGAAACCCTCGACTAACATCGAGTACTCGTGGACGTAGGAGTTTTTATCTCCGAACTACGCAAACCAAATCCTGTCTCTCTGTCTCATTTAAAATTCAGTATTCCATACTCTTTTATATACATCAACTGAATATTGATTAAGTGAAAAGAGAAACTATTGCATTAAGTTTTCTGAAACAAACGAGTAAGATTTAAAGCCACCACATTCCGCACACTTAAGATATTAGTCCATCAGTCAAACACTCAGTGTAGACTGAAGGATTTATCTAACATCTTCCATGGAAAACACTCTCAGATTACCTATGTTCTCAGTAGAGGACTATGACTACTGGAAGTACAGGGTTTCTTCTTTCCTGAAGGCACATCATGTCATGATGTGGCAAGTCATTACTACAGGACCCATAAAGATCTTCAAGACATTTCCTCAAGAAGTTACTGGAACAAGAGATCCAGGAACTGAATTCAAGCCACTGAATGAATACACAACCGATGAGAAGAAAATCGGTGGACTGGATGACTATGCAAAACACATCATTTCAGGAACGCTTGAAAGGCCCATGCTAGTGCACATCCAACACTGTGAAACAGCTAGAGAGATGTGGGAAACTCTAGAGCAAATGTGTGCTGGCTCAGAAGAAATAAAAGAAAACAAACTGACTCTTGAGTGTCAGAAATATGATGCATTTTTGCAGGTACCTGGAGAAACCATCAGCGAGGTGGAACTCAGGTTCATGCAAATACTCACATCCGTCAGAGCACTGAAGCCTGACAAATACACTCAGCGAGAGATCAACCTGAAGATCGTATGGTGTCTTCGACGTGAAGACTGGTTGCCATACCAAATTCAAATCAGTGGGCGGCCAGATTTCAACACGCTCACAACAGCTGCCATCTTCAGTGTACTGAAGAGTCACGAGACAAGGCAGAGAATATTGGATATCTCAAATCCAATCAAAGAAGCAATCCCAACCTCCACTTCCTCTCAAGATATTGTTGCCTTCAAGGCAGACAAAAGCCCAGCCAAAGAATCAAAGCCAGAGGCTCTAGACCTCGAAGGTATGACTAAGGCTGAATTAATGGAACAATACGTTTTAATGGTAAAACATTTTGAACGTGCAGATCTGAAGAACAGTCGCTTCAGAAAGTTCCATAGAGACAACCGTGCCAGAAGAAGCACACCATCAACTGAATCTTCCACCTCTACATCCAATCAGGACGTGACTGCAACTCAGTCCAGGCCTGAACGACAACAGTACAACAAAGGTGTTTGTTATGAGTGTGGAGCTTCAGATCACTTCAAACCTGACTGCCCAGACCTTAGCAAGAAGGAAAGGGAGGAACTCAGGTTGAGAAGTGATCAAAGGAACGCTGAAAGGAAAGCCATGCTTGTGGATGATGATCCAGATCAAATCAACACACCCTCCAAGTCAAACTATGAGAGACACTTCTCTGACTCTTCAGACGATGAAGACTTAGGACTTCTAGCCACAGAAGATGAGGAGTCAACTGAAGTATACTGCTTAATGGGCAATGGAGAATTTGTCCCTCAGGTAATTTATGCACATGTCATGCCTGAAGGATATGTTGATCCTAAAATCAAAAACTCTACATCATATGCATCCATTTCATCCACTCCATCCACTGCATCCAAACAAGAGGTTCAGATTCTATCTGAAAACCCATCTACTGAAATATCCAAGACTGAAAATTCTTCAGTTGAGGATGAAGAGAATATGGATGATGAGGCAACAGTCTCACTGGAGGAATATGAATCCTTATCTGAGGATTTTCGAAATCTACAAACCATCTTTCTTATGATCAAGAAAGAAAATGAAGATCTTACATCCAAGTTGGATGTTGTGCAAACTGCAGGCTTACCAAGCCTACCTGACACTGAAACATGTGAGATACTTGATCTGAAAAAGGACATTGAAACAAAGAACAATGAAATATTGTTCAAAGACTGTCAAATTCGAGAACTCACTGAACGGAACACATTGCTATCTGAAAGGATAGAGTATTACAAATCAAAGGTTGAAACATGGACAAAATCCGGATACACTAATCAACTGTTGAGTGAATCTCAACGACCAAAAGGCAAAGGCCTTGGTTTTGGTCAAGACAAAGAGAAAGTACCTTTTCTGAAGGTACCTAAGCCCACATTTCCAATCATATCTTTCGTGAAAGCCACTGACAAGGCTTCCACTGAAAGTATGGTTACCACTGAGACTGAAAGAACAGTCAAAGTTGCTTCTAAGTCCGAAGGGAAGAAGCTACTGATTGAAAACCAACCTAAACTGAAGACTAAGGTCTCTACTGAAAAATCTATGTCTACTGAAACACATGCTACTGAAAAACCAAAGCAGGTGTTCAGAAAGCAAACTGTTTCTAAGGACAAATCCAGTACTGACAAGAAGGCTTTCAGGAAGCTTAAGGCAACTGACAAGCCTAAGGTTTCTGAAAAGCCAAAGGCCAAAAGGAATCAATCATATAGACAACATGTTGCTGAAAAGCATGAGACAAGGAGAAAATTTCAGTCTCCTGAACCAAGATTTTTTAAAGCCAAGTGCTCTCACTGCACTTGCTCTTCACATGGTTCAACTCCAAGAAGCTATGACTCACATAGTCATAGGGCTCAACGATGGGAATCACACTTCAACAGATATGAACACAGGAATTCATCACCTAGTTCATATCACTCTGATTTCTCCAGAACCCATGATTTCTATACTCCCCCAGTCCACTATTATGCACCAAGGTTTTCAGTACACACTGAAAAACGATGGACTGAACCACAACATACACATGCTAACTTCAAGGCAAGATCCAAGCCTGAAGTGAGCATGAAATATGTTCCAAAGAAGAGATCTGAGAAATCTGAGTCTCAGAAGAAGAAAACCAAGATTGCATCTGCATCAATCATAAGGCAACATTGGGTGCCGAAACATGTCATGCATACTGAAACTGGATCTAGTTCAAAGCTGGATCCTGAAGCTCAGTAATTGCAGGACCAAGGACCAAGGAGAGGTGCACTCAAGGAGCAGTCCAGCTGGATCATAGACAGTGGATGCTCAAGGCACATGACATTTCAGAAAGAAGCCCTCTCCAACTATACTGAGAAAGATGGTTCTCAGGTAACCTTTGGTGATAACTCTAAGGGTTTCACTAAAGGATATGGTACTCTCAATATAGGAAATATTTCCATTACTGATGTTTCCTATGTTGCTGGCCTGAAACACAACTTACTTTCAGTAAGTCAGGTGTGTGATAAAGGTTTTAATGTTGTATTTAGTTCTGATGAATGCAGGATTAACAAGCTCACTGATGAGACCACTGTAATGAAAGGCTTCAGGGTGGGAAATATTTATGCTGCTGACTGGAAAGCCACCTCCCCTGAAACATGCCTGGTCTCAAAGAGCACTTCAGAACAAAGCTGGTTATGGCACAACAGGCTAAGTCACCTGAACTTCAAAGTCATCAACAGACTTGCAAGACACAGCATAGTTCGAGGGATGCCTAACCTAGTCTTCGACAAAGACCATGTTTGTGGATCATGCCAAACTGGAAAGCAGATCAAGGCCTCATTCAAGACCAAAGAAACTCCATCCACTGAGAAGATTCTTCAACTCTTGCACATGGACCTATTTGGACCTGTGACTCCACTCAGTGTAAATGGTAGGAAATAATGTCTTGTTATTACTGATGATTTCTCTTGTTTTACTTGGACAGTGTTTCTAAGGAGAAAGAATGAGACAATGGAGCGCATACCTGAACTGCTAACAAAACTGAAGAATCAGAAGTCAACAAATGTCATCACCATACGCACTGATCGAGGAACTGAATTCCTCAATGCCAAGATTTCAGATTTCTGTGCTAAAATGGGGATAGAACATCAGACTTCAGCTGCAAGAACTCCACAATAAAATGGCGTTGCAGAAAGAAGGAACAGATCACTGAAGGAAGCTGCAAGAACGATGCTACACAGTTCAGGAATTCCAAAGAAATTCTGGGCTGAAGCCATCAACACAGCTTGCCACACTCAGAATCGATCTCTGCTCACCAAACGCCAAGGCAAAACTCCATACGAGCTATGGAACAACAGGAAGCCAACTCTTAAATATTTTCGTGCATTCGGTTGTAAGTGTTATATTCACAACAATGGCAAAACTCAATTAAAAACTTTTGATGGCAAAGCAAACCCAGGGTTTTTCCTTGGTTACTCAGAGGAGAGTGCTGCCTATAGAGTTTTTAATAAGCATAGCCTTGTAGTGGAAATGACACCTCATGTTATTTTTGATGAATCTATTTTTGAGTACAGGTTGAATCAAGTTGAAGTCATCACTAAGGGACTTCAGAATCTGAACCTAACTCCTTCAGTTCAACATCCAAAGGAGATTCTCATCTGGAGTTTAGAAGAAGATGATGAAGAGAACGCTCCCACTGAAGAAACAAACATCAGATTGGATCAAGACATGGAGTCCACTGAAGTTAGAACTTCAGAATCTAAAGATAGGACTTCAGTCCCTGAAACTGAAACTAAACACTTCTCACCTACTGAAATTGAAAATCTCACCACTGAGATTCCACTTAGAGAAGAAGACATCCAATCTGAAGATCTCATTGAAGTTCAGATTCTACCTGAAGCACAAACGCACACTGAAAATCTTACCACTGAGATTCCATCGCCAACTTCAGGGAGTAACAGTCCTAACCTAGTCAATATTCCTATAACTGTTGCTACTAACAACATTCTGGCCAGTTCAGATAAAGCTATTTTGCAGGATATTCAACAAACTAAATATGTAAGAGCCAACATTCAAGGGGGAACAAGCATAATCCCTCAAACTGAAGAAGAATTCAATCCATTTCAACGAAGCCCTTCAGTAACAACACCACCTCCCAGTCAGAGAATGGATCTCATTATTATCACTGAAGAGGACATGAAAAGAAGAAGAAGATGGATTGAAAATCACCCTACTGACTCAGTGATTGGAAGTCTACAAATAGGAGTTCAGACCAGAAACCAGATTCAGGCAGAAATGGTCCAGCCATTAGCCACTGTTGAAGCTCCTACTGACTCCACCACTGAAGAACAACTCTTGATAAAAGCTGATATTGCTCTGTTTTCAGATGAAAACTTCTTACACAGCTGCTATCTCTCCAACATTGAACCCAAAGACGCTCAGGAAGCCCTTCAGGACATGAACTGGGTCTCCGCGTTGCAAGAGGAACTGAATGAATTCACCAGGAATCAAGTTTGGGAACTTGTGGATCGTCCTAGGCATCAAGGTGTCATTGGTGTGAAATGGGTCTTCAAGAATAAGAAGGACGAGCTAGGAGAAGTTGTTCGCAACAAGGCTAGACTGGTTGCCAAGGGTTACTGCCAGGAAGAAGGTATTGATTTTGATGAGACCTTTGCACCAGTAGCCAGACTGGAAGCTATCAGACTCTTCCTCGCCTATGCAGCTCACATGAAGTTCAAGGTCTACCAGATGGACGTGAAGAGTGCATTCCTGAACGGCGTACTGAAGGAAGAAGTCTACGTGGAGCAACCACCAGGCTTTGAAACTGACTACACCAAAGTGTATAAACTACACAAGGCTCTTTATGGGCTGAAACAAGCTCCTAGAGCTTGGTATGACACTTTGTCTATTTTTCTTATTGAATCAGGTTTCAAGCGAGGATCCGTGGATAGAACTCTATTCACCATCAAGTATAATGGAGACATATTAATCGTTCAGATTTATGTTGATGATATTATATTTGGTTCGAAGTCCAAGGTGCTTTGTGACAAGTTTGCCACGTTGATGAAGACTCAGTATCAAATGTCAATGATGGGAGAGATGGGATTCTTCTTAGGATTCCAGATCAAGCAATCCCCTGAAGGCATCTTCATCAACCAAGCCAAATACACAAAGGAACTGCTCATCAAGTTTGGACTTCAGGACAGCAAATCAGTGAAGATTCCAATGAACACCAACGGCAGAATTGAACCAGATCCTGAAGGAAAGCCAGTCAGTCAGACTGAGTATAGAGGAATCATTGGATCCCTTCTATATCTCACTGCCAGCAGGCCAGACATCACCTTCGCAGTTGGAGTGTGTGCACGCTATCAAACAAATCCTAAGGAGTCACACATGGAAGCTGCTAAGAAGATACTGCGCTACCTGAAGGGCACACCCAACCATGGCTTATGGTATCCTTCAGATGATAACTTAGAACTAACTGGTTATTCTGACGCTGATTTTGCAGGTTGCAAGTTAGATAGGAAATCTACTTCAGGAACATGTCAGTTCTTGGGAAACAAACTGATCAGTTGGTTTTCCAAGAAGCAAACTTCAGTTGCTACATCAACCACTGAAGCTGAATATATGGCAGCTGGAAGTTGCTGCTCACAGATTCTCTGGCTCAAGCAACAGCTTAGAGACTATGAAGTGCCTACCACTCAGGTTGCAATCTACTGCGACAGTTCAAGTGCCATTGCCATCACTCAGAACCCAGTTCTACACACAAGGTGCAAGCACGTGGACATCAGGCATCACTTCATCAGAGATCACGTTGAAAAGAAGGATGTCATCATTGAGAAAATTCATACTGACATTCAACGAGCAGACATCCTCACCAAGCCACTGGAAGAAGCAAGATTCAAAATGCTAAGTGGAAGACTGGGCTTACTGAATCCAGACATATCCTGAAGGTATTCACTGAAGGTACATTTCTATTTCTTATCAAACTGATGTTTTAATGATTCACTGACTTCAGTAGTATCCTTAGTATACTGAAGTCATGATCATATTAAAACTCAAAACAATGTGATGATTAAACACTGGGTAACTCTACATAGTTATCTCAGATATCAAATCATCACACATTGCAAAATATATGTTTAAAACTAACCCTGCAGGTCACTGATGTAATATAATGAAAGAACTTCATAAACTGAAGTTTTACAAAGGCCAAGTCCAAGATGATGCCTCAACTGAAAGATTTCAAACCAATCTTAAAGAAATATTCCAAATCTGAAACTACAAGTCCACTGAAGTTTCTACAACGGGCACTGAAACTTCACAGAGCCAAAACTGAAAATATACACGTGGCACAACTAAAACTGAAGACTCAAACTGAAGCACTTCAAAATCTGAAGTCACCACTGAAAGGGAGTCAATCAGTTGCTAGTATCTCAACTGACGTTTAACACTTGCATTTATTTCTCGCATTTATTTCTCTAAGTGTTACTCTATTAAAATCTGAATTGATTGATATAATCTATCTATATTTTTAGCGTACCTCGATTTTCGCAATCTTAGATGATACGCTATCAAAACATTAAATGCGTATCAGATCTCTACAGTATAAAGTGATTGTACTTGAGTGCTAAACTTAGAGAATTTGATTTTAGGGCTAGTCAAACGTCGCAAGTACATTACACGCGCTATACTTTCCCGCTTATTTTACCTTTCACCTACGTGGACTTTCCCTGACCATTGATCTCAGTATACATGAAAATACATCCAACCGTTGATCTTATTATATATAAATCATCTCTCTAGAACGGTTATCACTTTTACATTGCCTTCTCCAAAGCCTCACGCTGAATAACTCCATCCTGTATTTTCTATTTACTGAATCCTGTGCAACATACTTGTTGATAATCTCTCTATACTACTTTCATTTTATAAGTATGTTTCTTTTATCACGCCTTAATGCTTCGATAAATTACTTCATGCTGACTGAACATTCTAACAGTTGTCTGGTTTGATTTTCAGATTATCAACATGGGTAAGAAACCTTTGCCACCCGCACTGCCTTTGGACCAACTTTGTCAACGCATCTTCTCTGAGCCCACAGCCATTTACTCTCAAACAGATGTGGACCAAGCGAAGACTGTATTCGAACTGATTAAATCAGTTGGCTTGGAACCTCTCACGACGCTTCGTCCACACAACGCATCTTCTCTGAGCCCACAGCCATTTAAATCAGATTGTGCTCTTTTACATCTCTCTTGGCTATGAAGGAGATCAGCTGGTCTCATCATTGCCAGTACATGTTAAAGATAAGGAGACAGGACAAATCGTTTCCAAGCCTGTCCCACTGAACGTTACGGAGATTCTTCAGTCGGTGTTTCAACTGAAGAATAAAGGAAACCAAAATCCCAACCAATTCCTGAAGTACAAAGCTGAGATCCAGGAATTTTTCGATGAAATCCAGGCTGATGGCCAGTCCAGAACTTTCAGTACTGCACACAAAAATAAGGGACTTCTTCGTCCTGAACTTCGTCTGCTACTGGACGTTGTTCAGTTACATTTTGGGCAAGAAATTATCCCATGAACAACTCAGCTGGCAGAAACTGAGTTTGATGCGCAGCATTTTTGCTTCAGATAAGTCCAACTGGGTAGCAGTAATGGAGAAGCTTTTGTTGACTGAAGCTCAGAAGCTTAAGGAAGTCAGTGAAGGCATTACCATGGTTGGAACTGAGACAATGAACCTTGCCACCAAGGTTTCTGTCCTGATCGAGGCACGTTTCCATAATGCAGCAAGGCTATTTTCTGACTGCAAACCCTTTGAACAGAGACTTCTGTTCAGTTCAAACCTGGAAGTCCTTACTTCCATGTATGGGAAAGTTAAAGCACTTCAGATGGAATCTGATATTCCATCACCTGACGTCGACCCCATTCGAGCCATCGAAGATTATGATGAAGCTGCTCCTTCTTCCCCGCCCAAGATTTCTCCTCCAAAGATCAAGAGGAAGAGAAACCCCTCTCGCCGCCCTGCCAGAGAAGTTCAAAAGAAGAAAAAGCCTATCATGGCTTTGGTTGATGAAGACTCTCCTCCTCCTTCACCGCCATCCGAGGATGAGGCCCAGTTTAAACTGGTGAAGCGCCCCCGCCGCTCCCTTATTCTCACTGCTGACCTTGAACGCCAGCTCTCGCCTGAAGACACTCTTTCTCTTACTCAAATTCTTTCCCATCGATCTTCAGGTTTGCCTCCCTCTCCTCCTCTCACCACCACTGAACCCGTGGTCCATATTTCTTCACCCCATCCTGAACCACCCACTGAACCCATCATCATTTCTTCACCACCCTCATCTCCAAAACCACCCTCTGAACCCTCTACCACTGAACCAATCATAACCATATCTGAAACAGTTACTGAACCTTTAACACAACCTTCCCCGCCCACTGAAACTTTACCCTCTTCCCTTCCCACTGACATCCACACTGACACTGAACCCATTCTCCCTCCACCAATTCTTATCCCCACTCCCTCCTTTTCAGAAATTCACACTACATCTCCTCCAACCCACCCTGACGCTCAAACCCACACCCTCTCACCTCACAAAACGCCCTCACCCTCTACCTACTTTTCTTCCCCTGAACATTTTCACTCACCTCCCCAAACTGCCCTTAACCCCTGTCCCACTGACTCTCATCCAACTCACCCTGAACCCCCACCTGTCCTAACTCAACCTACCTCACCCCCCACTCAAACTGAACCCCCTTCTGAAACTGAACCTCCCCGCCATGAATCTCACATCCAAGCCTCTACCTCTGACCCTTCTGCAACTCCCGCTCACTTCTATCTCAACAACATTGAGTTGCAATCTCTTCAATTCCTTTCCTCCACCTTTCCTGAACTATACAACCACCCTCACCTTGCCCAAATTTGCCAACGGCTCTGGTCCTGGAGGACTATCCGATTTTTGGACTCACAAGCTCTTGAATACAAGATACAGCTTGACGGCACGAGTGCCTTTTTGATGGAAGAGGTCGAGCTGAAGACCTGTTTTCAGTTCTCTGACGCCAATGATGCATTTCTCAATGCTGAGGCTCTTATTGAGGCTCAGTTAGCCCAGGCTGAAGCCTCTGCTGGGCGCACGTACTCTAGAAGGCCAACCTTTGCAGGTCCTTATTCTTCTGCTCCCACTCAGTCTCAGTCCATGGCCTTAGTGCCTTCTTTTGCTAGGACTTCTACTCCTGAGGTCCCTACCTCAGATGATGCTTTTGTTGGCGCTCATCGCCATTTTGTCGCCACTGAACTCAAGAAGCTTTTTGAGGCTGAGAGTTCATGCATCTCCAACCAGTTTACTGCTATGCTCAACGCCCTCCAAGGCCAAATATTCAGAACAACTGAAAACCCAAGCTCTTCACTTTCAGAAAACCATCCAAGTACTTACTGAAGAAAATGCTAATCTGAAGAAAGAGATTTCTGTTCTCAGTGCTGATATTCCAAATCTTATTCAGAACGCACTGAAGTCTCAACTGCCTATAGTGACAGATTCAGTTCAGAAAGAGCTCAGCTCCCGCACTCCTGACAACACCAAGTTCAAAAAGCTCATTCTTTCCTGCAACAACAACCGTACACATCTGTCTTCTCTCAGATCAGATTTTGACAACGCTTACAAGGAATTATCTTCTATCTGCACTGCTCAGGGTAAATCCATTGCTCGCCAACGCACATGCCTGAGAACTGCCCAGAAACGTGCAGACTCAAGTTTTGTTCTGGCTGAACGAGCAAAATCCATTGCTGATGCTGCAAGCACTACTGCAATGAAGGCCTGCACTTCAGTTCGCAAACGATTATCCAAGCCTTCCACCACTGATCAAGTCATCTCCAATTGCCGTGCTCGGCTTACTCATCTTGAACAATTCTGCAAGAATATTGTTTCTGCGCATGACATTGACTATCAGTTTCCTGGTGTCCCTCCTACCCCCTGGATTGATGATCAACCTCCTCCTGAACCTATTGCTGATGCCAATAAGGGGGAAGGTCAGCAACCTGAAAACCCTGCACCAGAAGATGAAGAAGAAGAAGACAAAGAAGAAGAAAATGAAGAAAGGGAAGAGACCCTTGACATTGAGCTGACTGATGATGAAGACAACCAGTAAATGACAAGGAAGGACATTCAGTTACCGTGCATTTAGTTCTGAACTTAACTCTCTGTATTTCACCCCTGACATTGAGCTGACTGATGATGAAGACAACCAGTAAATGACAAGGACGGACATTCAGTTACCGTGCCTTTAGTTCTGAACTTAACTCTCTGTATTTCACTCTGAACTTAAACTGTTTGTACTGAAACTTATCAATGAATGGAATGCAATTTTTGTCTATCTTTGATCTCAACCTGATGACAATCATCTAGTTGTCCAGGCTCTGATTACCTTATTTTTTTGGTTTGATTTACCTAACTGATTAACTAACACATCTTTTCTTATAGTTTAAGTGTTCTCCAGTTTAGGGGGAATTTCTTAACTTAGATAGATGTTTTCAGGTTAGGTATTGGCATCATCAAAAAGGGGGAAATTGTTGGGAAATATTTATAAGTGTTTTGATTCAGATTCCAATACCTCC
>JAPKLX010000110.1:651527-707686 GCA_026898415.1 Leonotis leonurus | reverse complement strand
CCCCCCCCCCCATACATTCAGTTCACTCGTTTCGGGACCAACAAGATGGTTGTGAGGTGAGCATAAATTGTGCTTGTCCTTGACAAAAACAAATAAATAAAATAAAATTATCAATTAAAGTACAAACGACAAATTATCAATTAAAGTACAAACGACAATCATCTATAAAATTGAAGATTTGATATTTAGAGAAAGTATGTAATTAATAAATTTGATAAAAAAAAATATTACTTCATATATCTTGCTAGTTATGTTTCTTATTGGATTATCTAATTAAAAGTGATTATTTTTTTAAAAAAGTGTTTTTAAAACATTAAATCCTATTTGTTTATAGTAAAAAGTTTTATTTAATTAATATTGACAATTCATTGTGACCGATTTTTGCTGACAAAAATTTATAAATAGAAGGCGTCAATGAGACTATAACATGCGATTATTTTTATTTTACTTTTTAAGTTGATTATAATCTATGACTTCACTTTCGAGAACATCTAATATTAAAACTTGTTTGGTATGTATTCAAATGAAAAATATAGATCACATTATTATTATTAACCCAACCTAAAACATATATATACCATTTTCTTTTGTTTGAAACTTAAATACACCAAAATCATAACATAATAAATTTAATTTAATTATACTAATGGGCCGTCGTGGCCCAACATCCTAATTAAAAGTTTATTAACGCAAAATATTGAGTGAGAGCGACTTAATTAAACCTTTTTAGATGATCATGATATGAATCCCAGATTATATCCAGTGACATATACTTTGTAATATATATTTAGATTATAATCTTGTCTAGGGGTGTCTATATGGGTCGGGACGGAACGAATATTTAAACTTGAAAACTCTAAATTTTAACTGTACGAACTCAAACTTGACTTGGATATTTGGGGTACGACATTCAATTATATGAAATTATCCAAATTAACTAAATTATTTGTATTTTAAGATATTTATAAAGTATTTTCGGATATTTTTGAAAATTTGAGTATTTCTGGTATTAAAACATTTTAAATTGTAAAATTAGAATACAATATAAGTAATAGATATAAATAAAAAAATCAAACTTGAACCGAAAACCTTAGAATATGAAAACTCGAACTTGACCTGAAAATTCAAAATTTGGGTATCAAATACTCGAACCCGACCCGAAAATCTAATCGAACCTGATCGAGTATCGAATATTACCCGAAAATCCAATCGAAAGTCCAATTATTTTATAAGAAATCATTTACTTTCATTTAGAGGTGAGAAAACTTAAGGTTTATATTTAAAATGTGGGATATATTGATATGTTTGATATTTAAAATGTAAGAGAATGCAATTATATACTCAGAGCTATTCAATATTAGGTTTGACAAAAAAAATCGAAGCTCTGTTGTATAATAAATGAGTCAAACTTAATTCTGATTTACAGTTCAATACTTCTATCAAGCCGAGCTCGTACTGGATGATGTTTGACTAGTTAAGTTCGTGAACAGGTTCAAATTCATTTGTTCATGAGCAATTTACCTGAATATGTTTACGAGCTTTTAATTGTACCAGAACACGAGTGTGGATACATATAACGGTAAAAAAAAATTCAAAGAAAGAAGTCCAAACCCTTTAACGAGCATTTAAAAAAACTCAAATTCGAAAATAATATTATCGTGTAATATAGAAATCAAGCTTGATCCGATTAGTATCCGGCTCGACTCGACCTTGTTTAATGTCCTAGATACGAATCCTTGTAGTTTGAATCTATTGAAAAGTAGTACTAACATACTTGAGTAGATATGTAAGCTGGATACGTGATGGTGATCAGGCCCAATGGGCCTATTCATTCCGTATTAAAAAGAAAAATAAAATCGAAGAGAGCTAAATATTCGAAAAGAAAAAAGAAATGACGAGAGAAAATTTAGTGGTGACAAGGGTGAGAATTTGGTATCGGAACTTAGGACTTTTTAGGTCCCGTCCGAGTCCCGGCGGAATTCTAGATCCCGAATCTTAAATTTTTCGAGATCGGGATCAGAACCGGGACCGGGATCGAGATTGGAGAATTGAAAATTTTAGGGACTCGAGAGTCTCGAGTCTTGATCGGGACTCTCGATTTCTCGAAATTAATTTTTAAAATTCAGGAATTTGGTCCCATTCGGGATTTCGGGACCATTTGGGACTAATCCGGACTTTATTTTTCGGGATCGGAACCGGAACTTAATAATTTTCAATGAGTCCCGAAATCCCGATCGGAACCAGGACCAAAAAGTTTGCATTTTTCAGGACCGGGACTTCCGGTCCTGTCCAGATTCTCACCCCTAGTGGTGACAGTTTGGTCGTTATCGAGTCAACATGATAACGATCCGACCTATTAAGGTCAAACTCGAACCCAGCTCGTTAAATATATAGTAAATCTGAACTCAATCTGAATCTAAACTGACATATTTTTTGGTCAAGTTCCAACACGATAATGATTCAACCCAACAACTCGATATTATACAATTTTATAAAATCATGCAAAAAAAATAAAAATAATAATATTATACAATTTATGAATGTAAAAAGCGTGGCTCCATAATATATACATGAGTCGCGAGGAGATTAATAAAAATATCAAATATGAGAGGTAAAGACTAAAGAATGAGATATGATAGGCGTTCGACCTATTTTGTTTTAGATTAAAGATTATTTATACATTCCCTTATTGTAATTTAACGTTTTATATCATTATTTTCGTAATTGTTTTCTCTAATCTAACACATTATTAATGAACAATGTAAATTTGTGTTCTTGATTATCAATTTCATAAATCTTTTAATATGGCTTGATTATTAATTTCATAAATCTTGACTATGGCCAACTAGGCATCTTTAATTTTTTTTGTAAAGAAACAAAAAGAGGAGAAACAATTATGCTACTCCTAAAAATCAATTATCTATAATGCAAAACAATGACAATTTTCTAGCTAGTCTTAAGAGTGAAGTACTAACAAAAAGTGTCACTTTTAATATTTCAATTTTACTAAAACAAATAGAATTAAAATATTATTTAGAATAATATTAAACCCATGTCTAATGATGAAACATTGAAATGTGATTTGTTACAATTAAGCATGTGGACACCTCATATAGGCTCATAATTAGATCCTACTTAGTTAGTAGTACTATATATGTATAATGTTTATTTATTTTATACTATATGTTAGTATCATAATGATTAAAAAGGTGGATCTTTATTGTCACATCCTTATATATGTACTTTAAATCAATCATAATTAATGCCTATCAAGTAAAGGCATATTACTCTACTTAGAATTATTAATGTCAAGTTATTATTCGACCTGTCAATTTAACTTGAGGTAGATTGGCAATAATTATTAGTTATGGCTATTATTTGATTTGATACCATTTCAATGTAACGATCATAGTCCAAAAGTATAATTTAATAGTCGAGTTGTCCTGTATTTGAGCCATCAACAAGCTAGAGCTGTGATTTGCATAAAAAAGTTGTTAATCTTTAATATTAGAATTAATTCACAGTTTAATCAACGAATTATAATGGATTATAATCGAGATACATGTTCGTGAATTACTATGATCTACAGATTCTCTATCTATATCCAATCCCAACGAGTATAGAAGGCAGTCGATTTCGGCTTGTCTTATAGTTGGAGTTCAGAAATTAGGAGTAAAAGTTCATAAATTCTTCCCAAAATTGGTAGGGATTGATGAAAAAGAGGGGAAATAAAGAACGAACTCCAGGTTGCGTAACCCCTGTCTCGACTAGATCTTTCGTCAAGTTGTAGCCTGTATGATATGTAGGATTGATTTCTATTTGATTAACCCCCTATATACATATAGGGGTGAAATCGGGCTGGAATTGGGTGCATGTCCAAAAATTTCGATCTCGAAATTCGTCAATTTTATAGGACAAGTAATGTTAGAGACTTCGAAAGTCGTGAATTTTGAAATAGAAAAAATATGATGCCGTGCCGTGTGTAAATTTCTTACATGTCCCGAATTTTTCAAATGAGACAAAAATTCTCAAAATCAGAAAATTAAATTTACAATTATTATTAAAATTGAAATTAATTTTAGAAAATTAGAATATTCCTCAAAATTCAGGATTCACGAATTCCAAAATTTTCGAAACTCAAAGCATTGATCCCAAATTCCGTTGAGACGTGAATTTTCCAAATTCCAATCTTAAATTCTTGTTCCTCTATACATATATATATATATATATATATAAAAAGTGTAAATCTTAAAATTTGTTTATATTCAAAATACTTTAAAAAAAAAACTTAGTGAGAAATAAATTATAGCCACAAAATTAGTTACAATCAAAATTTTGTCATTTTTAATATGAAAAACACGAGTCAAATAATTCAAACCATATATAATTCGTTCTCTCCATATATATTAACAAATTACTAAAAAATCTCTCATTGAATTTGTTGGTAGAATTTATTTTTCACTAATTTTGTTTGATTATTTTTTTCTCAGAAACAAAAAATATATGAAAATTTTGTGAATACCATTAAAACTTATAGTAATTGAAATTATATTTGTAGTTAAATAAATATTTGTATGCTTAATCCTCATATATACTATTATTGAAATATACATGTGTTATTAGGTATTAGTATTAGGATTGGTGAAAGAAAGAGGTGCAAATTAATATGTAGATAAATAATACATTAATATTCCCAAGAAGGTGCAGGTAGGCTTCAATTCACATGGTGTGAAGCCACTTTTCGACCTTTAGTGTTTGTTTATTTATTATCAACTATCAACTATTTACACTAAAATTAAATCTTGTACTGTTTCCCTAATTTTAAAATCATGCAAAGATTCAATGTCACAGATGGGCTGCATGTTCTTTTCCAAATAATAAGACTACTCTTATTATTATTATTGCAAATTGGGTGGGAAATAATTCAATAATGCTTTAATATAGAATTATGTTTCTTAATTTTAATATTCTTTGAAAATATTATGTATGAGAATGTTAAAATTGACGAGTTAGTCCGAATCAACTCCAAACGAAAGAAGGGTTATAGTTGGAAATTTATGAATCCATTTTTTTAGTTTAACTTGAATTTGATAGGATTAATACTAAAATCGAGTGAATTGACTCAATTAATTGAATGAAAAATAAAATAAAAATACTTGTAAAAAATGCCTGATTTTTCTATGTAAGGGTTGTGGTTATCATATTCATACTCACCTTTTAATCAATTATTTAGTAAAAATAATCACAACACATTTTTGTTATTATATCATATATCATATTTTCTTCTTGGATTTATTCATCTTTAAATTAAATCCATGACTATGTTACACAGTGCATATTTATTTCTATAAATGTAAAATCATAAAAAAAACTATATACATACTAAATATTTTTGCAATCATACGGACTAATTCGGTAACAGAAAGTTCACAATTAAAATTGTAAATTTTCAACTTAAATTTTTTACATGATTTAGGGAGTATTTGATTAAACTTATTTTAAAGAGATGTCATACCTTAAGAACATATAAGTTATTAAGGTGTTTAGAAAAATAAGTTGCTAAGAAATAAGTTGGGGTGAAGTTTCTTATTTTTTGAACATCTTATAAGATCAAAAAACTTACTTTTACAACTAATAAGTTGTCAAATATCTTAATTTGTCGAACACTAAAGAACTTATAAGCTAATGATTGTACAATTTCGATAACTTATAAATTGTTAAGAGTTTATAAGATCAGTCAAACATCTCTTAATCCGAAATGAATATATATACTGATTGATTGATCACATCTTTAATGATTCTGCAATTTCGATAACTTTTGAATTCATAATCTTTCCATTATCGAGTTGAGTTGGCCAACGTGTGCGTGAAAAGGAAAAAGGAAATAGTGTTTGCTTTTGGACGATTGTAACACAAAAGATTTTATATGCTTTGTATTTTACCTATATTAATTTATTTTATTAGTATTATTTGTTTTAACTTCTAGGAACTATATATATATATATATATAGTTCCAGATCTAATTTCCTTCAATTTCCAACCTTTTCTATTTAATATTGTTATTTATTTTGGAATCAAATTGGTCAAGTTATATCATAATTATATACAAGAAGTATTCCAAAACATTTTTATAAAGATTTTAATAGAGACAACTTCTAAAATTAATAGTCAATCCCAAAAAAAAACCACTTATTAAAAAAAATTATTAATTAATAGTCTATTTTTAAAGGGAAAAAAAAAGTAAAAAAATGTAAAATGTAGTCAACTTTTTTTAAAAGTGCTTTACTATTTTTACTCTTAATTAAGTTTGAAAAAATAGAAAATTATGTTGTCACCATAATCTATCATCGTCGCCGTCACCACCGTTGTGGCCGCTGCTGCCGCCGCCGCCGCCTCGCTCATTTTTTATTATCATTAATGTGTATGCATGCCTATAAAGTATTTGTGAAAAGTTCACAAAGAATTCTATATCACACAAGCACTACACAGTCGTGCTTATGTAATTTCAAATAATCAAACAAATCCATACAAATTACACAAATATGACTAAGTGACTGTCGTACTCATGTAATTTCATCTCCACAATCACATATGTAATTGCACAAACATGACTTGTTTTGATCGTACTCATATAATTTTATGACAGGATTATAATTATTATTTTTTAATAAATGACTATTTAGCTGTTGGACTATTTTAAGAGTTGCCTCTTACATTTTAGAGATGATATATGTTAATTAGATTCACATATTTTAAACCAATTATTGACGCCTCATTGATTATCCATTACTGAAATTTCTATATGTTTCAAGTGTTTAATTAAATATAAATAAATAACAAATATATGTTGTTTCTGGAGAGAGGAGAATGAGAATAAAAATGACAGGTCCACTCAATGAAAGAAGCTTGACATCCCACATGATGATAGGTCATACTTGAACAGTTTTCTCTTCATAGCCACACCACGTAATAAAAAACACAATATCTTTTAAGGATCAGAACATGTAGTAATAATTATTATTTAAACAATAAGTAAATAAAATTAACTAACCTTATTTGAGTTGACCTAATTATCAATGATTAATTATAATTTTTAACACAAGTACAGTACAAAACTCAAAGGTAATTAATTAGCAGCAATTGTTCACTCACTTCCTAAACACATTCCTTTGCATGTTTTAGTGTCGGAACAAATCTGCATCGCTCCAAATATTACACACTCATTTGCTGCAGGAATATTGAATTAAACTAATCTTCCTATCACTACTTAATCATTACACTTATCTTTGGTATTTAATTCTTTCTGTCTTACTTATTTTCATGCCTTTTATTATTTATTATTATATAATACATTCAGTTGACTATAAAATTCTTTCTGTCTCACTTATTTAGTTATTTTCATATATTTTATTATTATATAATATATTCAGTTGAATATAAATTTTGTTAAGATAAATAAGACATAAAAAGTATAAATTAAAGAAAATCTATACACATGCAGAAATCATATCAAAATCATATAAAGAAAATATGGCAACACAAATTGTATCATCGAATATATATATAACGTGGTCGATTCTATAATTTTTTTCTTTTCTTTTCATTTTTTGTTTTAGCTTTTTTATTTTATTTAGGGGGCATATATTTAATTTTTATTTTAGTTATTTCATAATTAGGATACATATTTTTAATTCTAATTTTTAATAATTAACTAATTTTAATCAAAACATGTTATAGAATATATTTTCTTATTAAATTGTCTTACTAAAAATATTTACTGAATCAAATAAAAAATTTACATTGAAATATAGTGGACCATGCCTTCTAAAATACTTTTTTTTTTAAAATATGTCCGAAGTTCAGATTGAATTCAGTATCCCACTTTTCTATCAAAACTATGTCCCTCTACTAATTTTTTTTTTCTTTTTCAATTTTACTTTTTGACAGTTTAGTTAATTTTATACTTAATACTAATGATTTATCCAAGTTAATTGGAGTATATATTTATTTTAATAATTTAATTTCACTTTTAATTATTTTTAGGGCTCATAAATTCAAAATTAAAATATATATAATTTAAATTTACTTAAACAAATATTAATTATGATCTATCATATTCCAATGAATTATTTTATTTAAAATAAATTCTATTTAAAATGATAAATTTAATAATAAGATACATAATATAAAATAAATTTTCATTCTTCCAAAATTTTAATAATGACTTTAATTAGAAGGAGGGGGAGTAATAATGTAATATTATTAAGTTTCATTAATTAAAATTAAAAATGAATATAGTAACGGAACATGGGTGAAAGACAGGAAGTTGGGGACAGGATTCGAACATGGATTATTAAATAGGCTACTGGAAAAAGCAAAGGGTCCCACATTTTTCATGATAATAATTGTACTAACTAACTGATTAACCAATCATTGATGCACCATTTGCTCATATACCTCTTCCTATCCATGATCACGCACCCCCTTCCCTTCTTGCAACATCCTAAAATGGTGCAAGAAATCTGAACTCCAAACCTTCACCACATCAGATAACAACACAAAATGAGGCCTCACCTCTTCTTCTTCTTCTTCCCCTTGCTCTTCTACTCCTACTGTTCCATTGGTTTGAATTCTGCATTTGCCGCCATTGATGAGTCTTCAACGCTCTTGTCACTCAAATCCACCCTCACTGACCCATTAAACCAGTTGAAAAACTGGGAGGGAAAAAACTCAACTTCAGCAAATTCAGACAAGACGCATTGCCTTTGGACCGGCATCACGTGCAGCTCAGAAGGCCTTGTAATGAAGCTGGATTTGTCCAGCATGAATCTCAGTGGCATCATCTCTGATCAAATCTTGGATTTGAGCAGCCTCGTGGAGTTAAACCTCTCCAACAACTCGTTCTCGACTGAGCTTCCGAAGGTGTTGAGGAGCCTCACCTCACTAGAAGTCATTGATCTGAGCCAGAACAGCTTTGTGGGGAGGTTTCCATCTGGTGTGGGGGGATTCTATGCCCTAAAAGTCCTCAACGCGTCAAGCAACAACTTCGAGGGCCTAATCCCGGAGGATCTAGGCAATGCATCTGCATTGGAGGTGCTGGATTTCAGAGGCAGCTTCTTTGAAGGCTCGATACCTTCCTCTTTCAAGAATCTGCAGAAGTTGAAGTTCTTAGGCCTTTCCGGTAATAACCTCACCGGGAGAATCCCGGGTGAGGTGGGCCAGATGTCGTCTCTGCAGACGATCATCATCGGGTACAACGGGTTCGAAGGTGGGATTCCGAGGGAGTTTGGTAACTTGAGCAATCTTGAGTATCTAGATTTGGCTGTGGGGACTTTGAGTGGTGAGATTCCTTTAGAGTTGGGGAAGTTGAAGAAGTTGACTACTGCTTACTTGTATCAGAACAGCTTTGAGGGGAAGATTCCACCTGAGATTGGGAATCTTTCTTCACTGGTCTTTCTTGATCTCTCGGACAACAGGCTCTCGGGCGAGATTCCGTACGAGGTGGCTGAGCTTGAGAATCTTCAGTTGCTGAATCTCATGTGTAATAACTTGAGTGGTGAGATTCCTGTAAAAATTGGTGAATTGAGAAAGCTTGAGGTTCTTGAGCTATGGAGGAATTCTTTGAGAGGCTCTTTGCCTTTGAATCTTGGAAGGAACTCTCCCTTGCAGTGGCTTGATGTTTCATCAAACTATTTGTCAGGTGAGATTCCACCTAGTTTGTGTGAATTAAGGAATCTCACTAAACTCATCCTCTTCAACAACTCTTTCTCCGGTCCTATCCCGAGGAGTGTGGCGAACTGCTCGTCCCTCGTTCGGGTTCGGATTCACAGCAATAGCCTCTCTGGCTCAATCCCTTTAGGCTTTGGTGCATTGCCTAAATTGCAGAGGCTAGAGTTGGCTACCAACAATTTGAGCGGTGAAATCCCTCAAGATCTCTCCCTTTCCACCTCACTTTCCTTCATCGATGTCTCGAGAAACCTCCTCGATATGTCGTTGCCTTCGACCGTTCTCTCGATCCCTAGTCTCCAAACATTCATGGCTGCCTCCAACAATCTGCAGGGGAAGATCCCAGATCAGCTCCAAGACTGCCCTTCTCTCTCAGTTCTTGATCTCTCCCACAACCGGTTCTCAGGGGCGATTCCGAAGAGCGTCGCCTCGTGCCAGAAGCTCGTTACGTTGAACCTCGGAGGCAATGAGCTGAGTGGTGAGATCCCAAGAGCACTAGCCTCAATGTCAACTCTCTCTGTTCTTGATTTGTCCCACAATTCCCTAGTGGGAGGGATACCTCAAGAGTTTGGGAGCTCTCCCGCTCTTGAGACGCTCAACGTCTCCTACAACCGCCTCGTGGGGCCCGTCCCGAGCAACGGGATCTTGATGACGATCAACGCGGATGATTTAAAGGGAAATGCTGGCTTGTGTGGTGGTGCAATACTTCCACCTTGCTCAGAAGCCGCCATTAGTCCTCTTAGGCATAGTAGGCCTCATGTAAAGCACATTGTGGTGGGATTTCTTGTAGGAGTTGCAGTAATAGTAACTTTAGGGGTTTTAATTTTTACCGTGAGGCAGTTATATAGGAAGTGGTACTTATGCAGCAGCAGCAGCTTCTTCTCCACAGATTGGTTCAAGAAAGGCAACTCAGAGTGGCCATGGAGACTAGTGGCATTTCAAAGGCTGCACTTCACAAGCGCAGAGATCTTGTCCTGCATAAAGGAGTCGAACGTGGTTGGCGTTGGCGGGACCGGCGTCGTGTACAAGGCTGAGACACAAAGGCCCTACGCCGCCATAGCTGTGAAGAAGCTGTGGAGATCAGATGCAGCTGATGTGGAGAGTGGGGATGACCTCTTTGCAGAGGTGAACATCTTGGGCAAACTAAGGCATAGGAACATTGTTCGGTTGCTCGGGTACCTCCACAACGAGGCCGACGTTATGATGCTGTACGAGTACATGCCGAACGGGAGCCTCGGGGCCGCCTTGCACGGGAAGGAGGGAGGTAGGGTGCTGGTGGATTGGGTGTCTAGGTACAATGTTGCCCTTGGTGTGGCACAAGGCCTTGCTTATCTTCACCATGATTGCCACCCGGTGATCATTCATCGGGACGTGAAGTCGAACAACATCCTTCTCGACTCCGATTTTGAGGCGAGGATCGCCGATTTCGGCCTAGCAAGGACAATGCTGCATAAGAATGAGACTGTTTCCATGGTGGCTGGCTCCTATGGTTACATTGCACCAGGTATGATTCATTAGTCCATATAGATATTACACTTATGGTTAATTGCCACAAAAATTCACATACTTTCAATTTTTTATACTTTATTAACTTCTGATTTGCTCTTAATTTTCTGACGACGTCCTTTTTGGATGAAGTCAAATTTGCTGTAGGATCTAACGATTAATTCTGAACTACTTCGTTTTATGTTGACATGAATATAAAAATAACATGTTAGATCATGCATGATCCAAGAAAATCGCTATTGGAAAAAAATGATGTTTATAGTTTTTGTATATGCTTTATATTTTTTTTAATTTAAAATTTACTAAATTATATTTTTTACTTAATGTTGATAAATGATGCAACGTAACAATCACAAGTATTATTAAGAATTGGTGCAACAAGTCCTAAACAAATATTTGAATATCAATATTTTGAAGAGAAAAAAAATTGAAGTAACAATTTTATTTAATCAGTCTTGTTTAAAAATTTGATTAATTTCGATTTGATTTGACTTGATTTTTCCTTCTTTAATTCGATCCAATTCGATTCGATCAAATTTTTCGACAAAAACCTAACTTAGGTATGCATGCAGAGTATGGATACACACTCAAGGTTGATGAGAAGAGCGACATATACAGCTACGGAGTAGTCCTTCTCGAGCTTCTAACCGGTAAAGCGCCATTAGACCCGTCGTTCGGAGAGAGCATCGACATAGTCGAGTGGCTAAGACGAAAGTCGAGCAGCAAGGCGAAGTCAGAGGCAGCATTGGATCCGGAGATTGCAGGGCAGTGCAAATCAGTGCAGGAGGAGATGGTTCTTGTGCTCAAGATTGCACTCCTGTGCACTGCAAAGCTCCCGAAGGACCGGCCGTCGATGAGGGACGTAGTGACGATGCTCGGGGAGGCGAAGCCGAGGAGGAAGAGCATATGCCAGAGCTGGGGATACACTGCAAATAAGGAGAAACTCATATTTGCACACTCACCAGTTATAGGGCTTCTGTAGTTAGAGCTGTCTTCTTAGTTTGTTTTGATGCTTTGAGGTTTGGTTTTGACTTGTGTTGGTAGATTGTATAGTGTTGTTGGATAAGTTGTCTTTGCATCACTCGTTTTCTTTCTATTTTTGACTTGTGGTAACAAGGAAATGAAGGATAGTGTTTATACAAGATAGTTTTCCCTCTTTGATTTTAAGAGGTATTGTATAGTTAGTTGAGGAAATGTTTCACACCTTTATCTACTTTATTATGTATAAAAAATAAATAAAAAGTGCATGTTTATAAGGGATGAGATCATATGTCCCAAATTTGTGTTATGTCCCATATTTGTGTTCCACATTTCATGTCCCATAATTAAATTAATTTTTTTTATTTCAATTTTATATGTTTTAGTTTAATTTTATACATAATATTAGGGTTCATCCCACCCCAAATAGGGTTTATAATTATTTTTAATATTTAATATCATTTTTAATTGATTTTTATGGTTCATAAATTCAAAAATAGGGTATATGATTTTTAAAAATTTTGATTTTTTAAATAAATGTTAATTATGATTCATTATATCATAATAATTTTTTTAATTTTAAAAATTATTAATTAAAATGATAAATTTAATTATGGAACATGAGATGTAGAACACAATTGTGGGACACAGGATCCCATCTTCGTTTATAAGAGACCAAAATAATATATGATGATATTAATTTTATATTTTATTTTTCTGAAGCAAGCTTGAAATTTTTTGGGCTGATACATGTAACGTCCAAGCCCTCTATGAACCCCTTAACAGACATACTTTATCAGTCTCATTAATATATTTTTATTTCTATTTTTAATAACTTTAGTACATTTAATTAAATTAATTAATTTATAACGCCTCATGAAACAAGTATTTGTTGCTATATATATATATAATTTCAATAAAAACACAATACTTGTAATGATTTAGGATTAGGTGTCAAAATACTTAATAAAAAGAGAAATAAAATAATAATAATATGTAATTTATATATGAAAACTTTTTAAGTCCAAAACCTCTATATTTTTAAGCTCAAAATTCGATTGACTTGTAATTTTTTTGTGTGTTTAGCCTAGTTTTTTTTTTAAAATTTAATTTTTCGAAACTCAACTCAATACAAAATAGAAATATCTCGAACAAAGAATGGTTTTGGACCTATTTTGATAATAGGTATGCAATTAATCCTCTTTTATTATATTTCCATTTATGGCTCAGAAAAAGTTCACACAAGCCATGTAGAGATAAAATCAAATTTAAATTTTCTGATTAGGGCAATTAATTACTAAATTCCTTTTTACCGCCCATAGTCATGTTCCCAAATAAGGACCGTGCGACGTCGTTTAAGAGCTTTTCCCATCGGAATTTCACCGTCTTCTTTGCTAAAACCCCCACCTTGAAAAATACTAAAATAACTCAAAATTCCAACTCAAAATTCTTCAAGAAGTTAATTTGATCCAAGCAGCTGCTCTAATGGTTGATGAAGGAGTGGTTGAGAAAAAGGATGAAGAGATTGTTGATCTAGAGAACGAATCTTCAGACTATTCTGTTGAAAATGATGATGACAAAGCTGAAGAAGAACTGGAAGAAGAATCTCATTCTGAGGTATAGTTTGTGCGCCCATTTTCATCAGAATTTTGTCTCAGTTTTCGTTAATTTGTAGTGTTTTATAGCTTTGAAGTGTTTTTATTTATCAGGGGGCTGTACCTGCACCACTCTTGTGATCATTTTTTTTTTGTTTTCGGAAGTTATTTGTGATTTAATGCTGTGTCTTTACCTCTAATGCTATATGTTTCAACACCCTGTGATTGAGGTTTTCTGTTATCGTCGGTTTATTGTGTGAAGTTCATGAGAAAGATGGGATATGGGGAGAGGAAGAATCCAATATGGAAATTGTTTACATTTCTTTTCTTTGTTAAATGGTAACTTACTAGTTTTTGTTTTTCTTATGGTTGTGTGTTCTATTTATGATTGATTGTCATGCATGAATGAGAGTGAACTGCATTAGGCTTATAAAACATTACATGGATTAGTTGTGGAATTATTTCTTTATGATGATGCTACACTGCTCATCCTTACTGATGTTAGATGACTCAATTCCAGAATTTAGGTAGCTTTTTTTTATTAATGTCCAGATAATCGTATCCATGCTTGTGTTCTCTTCTGGGTAACCTATTTTGCAATTATTCAATGGCCTGGTTTGGAAACTACTACTTTGTCATCCCCTTGGTTATTTTATGGATAGTTAACTTTTTCCCATTGTGAGTTCATTGATTGCCTTAATAGTTGACATAAACGTCTTATCTCATCTTCTTTAATACATACTTGAGAAAAATGATAGCCTTCTATTCAATATGCATAATGCTGCAATTTTCCCTTCTCTTCTTCCTCTTCTCTACATTAAAGGTGCAAACTTTTGTCTTTTCAGGAACCCTTGACTGAGGAGGAGATAGAGGAGCTGATTTCCGAGCTTATAGAAGTCGAGAGTAAAGTAAAATGTTATGGTCCTCTTCATTTGTAGAAAGAAACAGGTGCTATTTACTTTATACTAACATTATCTTCTCAGGCTGCAGAAGCTCAGGAGACACTGGAAGAGGAATCCTTAATTAAAGTAGAGGCTGATGTCAGGAAAGAATTGGCGCAATCTCTCTCCGGTGATGAGGTGAATAAATTTTTCTGTCTTTGTTGTCTTGAAGTCTTGAACCTTTGCTCTGTTAATGTTCCTTCACTATGAATTTTTTTTTGGTGGTGGACAGTTGGATAATGCTGTTTCGACAGAGATGGCAGCATTCAGGGAACAGTGGGAAGTGGAGCTTGATGAGCTTGAGACGGAAAGTGCTCATTTATTGGTATGTGATAATGTGATTTAAATGTGTCTCTTATTGCATGAATAATAAAAAAAAAAGATTATGCTACTCTATTACTCCTGAAGATTAGTTGTCTAAGAGGCTTTGTAATGAAACATTTGAGTAAAGTGAAAAAGGGATAGTATTGTGATATCCACCGACTTGCACTCCAAAATAAATCAGGTTCCAGAGCCTGGTTGTAAACTCAATATATGTTTATACTAATTGTCTGGGTTTTCATGAAAGGTTTTTTCTTTTTTTTTTCCTGCTTATAGTGGAATAGTGTAGACAGGTTTGTGCTGTATATTTATTTTCTGTTTTAGCAGTAAATGTCATTTTTCATGATCTCATCCTAACTGAACAGGAGCAACTTGATGGTGCTGGAATTGATCTTTCCAGTCTCTATAAGTGGATTGAGAAACAAGCTCCCAATGGTTGCTGCACCGTAGCATGGAAAAATAGGACTCACTGGGCCGGAACTAATTTATCCGTTGATGCTCGTGAATCAGTTACAAAGGCTGAAGAGTTTCTCCAGGTCCACAGGCCCGTTAGAAGGTTCATACCGAGACTGTTTTCAGGAGTTCTCAAAATCATGCTATAAGTAAGAGTTCTGAAGTCAGATTTTTTAATGTAGGGCAGGCGGCATGGCAAAGTCTTGGAGGAGGGTGCCAGTGGTTTCCTGGGAAAGAAAGTTGAGCAAAGTGAAAGCAGTGTTGCTGCAAATGATAGTACGGCCATTGATTGGGATTCTTTCAGTAAAATATGCTCTGATAAGTCATCTTTGGAAGATATAACTTTTGGCAGCAAGCACTGGGCATCAGTATACCTGGCAAGCACCCCACAGCAGGCTGCAGAACTGGGTCTCAAATTTCCAGGTGTTGATGAGGTGAGATATCTTGGAGTTTGAGCGTATTCTTCTTGTTGATATCTATTTTGTTTTGTATAAAAGATGCAGACTTATGTAGTTTATTTCCATACGTTTACTAAGATAAATTTATTGTTTACTTTACCAATTCATCATGAACGGATGAGATCATGAGAAAAATACAATCTAATCTGACAGGTCATTTCCTCATCTGAATTAGTTGAACTGATCATGTGCTCTGATTTACTACCTTAGAAGTAGGTGTGCACATACTGTTTTCTGCCATGTTTTGAATAGTTCTACTAATTCAAAATAGCCGGAGGTTTACGGGAAGATCAGTTTAAAGCTCCACTGGAGGTGGTGGAGCTGTATGTATAGAAAAATAATTCCAAATTCTCTGGGCATAACATTTCTAATCTGATTAAGTTTACATTTTAATTTGAAAGAAGATACTTGGAAGTTTGGAACTCGTTTCATTATTTAGGTTTTGGCTTTTTCAGAAATCTTGTCTCTAACATGTTGCACATTCTCAGGTGGAGGAGATTGATGATGTTGATGGTACTTCGCATGATCCATTTATTGCTGATGCTATAGCAAATGAAGGAGGGCTGAATCTTACTGAAGAACAGAAGAGAAACTTTAAAAAGGTTAGCCTTGTTTATTTTAAACCACTTAGAAACATAGCTTGGGAAATTTTCAGTGTATTCATCAACCGCACGAATACATATTTATAGCACTTCCCCGCAAGCTAGAAAATAGATGTTAATCATGTTCAACTTGTTACAAAGATAATCAATCTTAACCTCATTAAGAGCCTTAGTGAAGATGTCACCTAATTATTATTCGGTTCTCATATATCCAATATAAATCAATCCATGTTAAATCTTCTCACGAACAAAGTAACAGTCGATCTCAATGTGTTTGGTTCGTAATGGATTAGAAGATGTTAGATATCTACCTTATGTATCCAGGGTTTCTAGTAATATTAGTATGTAGGCCCACTATTTAGGTACTTTTCTCTTATAACACTATGAGAGACTATTCTATTATGAATCTATGATATGTACAATCTACTACTATTTTTTACATGTACCAGAACAAGTTGAAAATCCTAATGCTCAGAAGTCAGAACTAGTTACTTTCCGCCTCCTCTGTCCCGAATTGCTGTTCGAACTCGACTATGAGTTTGATAGATTCGGGGCAGGGCAATACCTGATAAAATATAAATATAGTTTTTTTATGCTACTTTCTGCAACTAGTGCTATTGCCTGTTGCTGCTTTGTCGTTGTTGTTCTCCTCCACTGCTACTGCTGCATCTATCCTAACTAGGTTTTTTGCTTTCTGCCCCTTTTCTATTCTTTTGCCTCTGAAGTTATTCCTTGAAGATGAATTTCTAAACCCTAAACTTCTTCTGGAACTATGTTCCTACTATCTGCCATAGATTCTTTTCTACGGTTTTTGCTTTCAACTACTCTGCTGACTTTGTT
This sequence comes from Leonotis leonurus, assembly GCA_026898415.1. NCBI lineage: Eukaryota > Viridiplantae > Streptophyta > Magnoliopsida > Lamiales > Lamiaceae > Leonotis > Leonotis leonurus. Next base: position 690,266 of record JAPKLX010000110.1, on the reverse strand, counting down.
CGATTCTCTGCCTTTGCCATTGCTGTCTTGTTTTGCTGCTGCGACTACTACTGACTGCCGACTTGTTTTGGTTATGCCCTACTACATTAATGGATGTCTTCCACCAAACCTCAACTGTTGATGCAAGCTGTATGCTTCAGCTTGAGGGGGAGTGTTCGATATCTACCCTATGTAAACAGGATTTCGAGTAATATTAATATCATAGTATGTAAGCCCACTAGTTAGACTTGTTTCTATCGTAACCATAGTTTCTGTGCCTAGTGCCTATATATATGGGAGGCTATTCTATTATGATATAATACAATCTACTACTATTTTATTACTTTACAGAAGTTTTGTGAAGTGCAGCTTGGTTATTACACTACTTAGTTGGAGTTGAAACCTTCAAACACATTTCAGTTGGATATTCAATTATTTATGCACCCATAATATCTCACATGCCGATTCCACCATAGTCATATACTCAGATTTTGCACTTGAGCGTGAAACCACTTTTTGTTTCTTGCTTCGCCAATAAATAAAATTTACCCAAAGAAGACACAATATATGGAAGTAGATATTATCAAGCGTATCACAGTAGATGGAGACATTCTTGATGTTGACTTGGCGTAGTGAAATCAATAGCCTAATAGTATTTAACTAGCCTAGTAGAGATAAGCTTAGGCTGCATAGCAACCAAAGAAAAGATGATAGAGTAATCAACACCATAAGTCTGAGCATACCCTTTAGCAACAAGACGAGGTTCTGAGGTAGCAATAAAAGTATAAAACTATTAAGATTAACCATGACATTAACTACCCATATACAACCAATAGGTCGTACACCTGCACATGATCTACAAAATCCCAAGTATCATTCATGTTCAAAGCTTGCATTTTCTCATTGATTGCATTACGCCAACTGAAATGGGCTAAAGCTTCAGAAACAGAGTTGTGAACATAATCGAGTGAGGAAACAAAAGTACGAGAGGAATGGGCCAAATAATTATGAAACAATAGAGGAGGAGATATGTGCATGAACTTTACCTTTTCAAAGAGTTCAACAGGATCTGGGGAGGAATTAATTGGCTCAATAGGACATGAAGACTGAAGTAGATGTATCGGTTACCATATCCATAGTAGTAGCAGGAACAAAAGGTGGCGATGAAGGAATTGGCTCAATAGGACACAAAGTAGATTTATTGGATGCCAAATCCATAGTATTAGCTGGAACATGGGACACAACGAGAGTAGGTATGTGTGATGGAAGGAATAGGCATATCAGAGGATGAACATATGCAAGGACAATATATATAAGAAAACCATCCTCCTCCGAAGAATGGCGAGTTTGCTTCATGTTGATTAAGCTACCAAGTTGAGATCACTTTATTGATGACTTGATGTAGCAGATTGTTGTGCATTTTCATGTTACAGCTAGTTTTTCTTTTTTTTGGCGACTGGTAGATATGTTAAATTTAAAGGCGGTGCCATAGTCAGTGGACTGGAACTCAAGATCTTTGGCTTGGGCATCAACCATACTACCGCTAGGCCAACATGCGCACAACAAAATGAGCTATCTAGTTGACTTTGGTGTAAAGAGAGATGGCCGATAATCATTTTGTACATCTTATTGTAGTTTTGGACTCTACATGACTAGTTGATCTATGCTCGATAGATTGTGATGGATCTTTGCTTTATGTTAGACTTGTTAGTGCTAGCTGACGTTTTATGGAATGCATTAATAAAGCATTCTACAATCTTTGGTGCATATGCTACTTCTATGATAATTTTTAAATCCCTTCAGCTGTATCTAATAGCTCATTGAATCGTTTTTGCTTTAACTTATATATGTCTGTTGACAGGTTAAAGAGGAAGAGGATGCAATTGCTGATCGCAAGCTTCATATTCATTTGAAGCGAAGGAGGCGTAGGAAGCATTGCAAAGAGGTTTACGTGGTTTAGTGTATCTATATATCCTAGTAGTTATTATGGTTTTGGTAAAAAGTTGCTAAATTTGACATGAGTATATTTTCCTTTTTAAGTTATATTGACTGCATTGTGCTACTGTGAACTTGATGAGCTTGGCAGATATAGCCAGTTGAAAAGAATAGATTGACAAGGATGGCTAACATCTCTGTGTGTTATGATTGTGTGATTTATTGAGGTTTGAACGGTGTTTATATACAAAATGGTGTTGTTTTTTAAGTTCAGTTATACACCCTTTGTCGTAATGAAAGCAACACCATAGTAATTCGACTTCATTATTCCTAATAGGGAAGTCATTAAATAGCATTCTACACTCCTTTATATTAATCAAATTAATTTGACGAGTAACAAATTTGATATACAGAACAAGGCTTTAATGTAAAATCATATATGGGTTGGGCTTAGAAAAGTCAAGGTCACAGGAGCCTAACCGGTGTAGTTGGGCCTTTTTGGTCTTGTTTCTGTGGTGCTTTGCATTGATTTGGGCCATTTGGCAGAAAAGGAGGCTCTTCTAATCATTTAGGAGATCTGATGATACTGTGTGATAAGGATGTATATATCTGAAAAAGCAGTTTCAACTTTAGGCAACTCACGTGAACTGAAAAGGCAAATTAATGCAGGACTCGTGTTTAACACCTTCTTCTGTGCTGGTTAACATCTTTTTTCTTTTTCCACCTTTCTTTTGCTGACTCTTCATACATATTTTTCATGGAGGGATGCCATATTTTGCACATTTACCAAATATTGCCAATTAAGCATATTGCACCAGCCATTGGATTTTGCTTGCACATTTTGAAGCTGTAGATTTATGAAAATATAATTGCTGTTAAGTTGTTCAGAAGTTCTGCTACAACTGGTCGCAATCTGTTTCTAATAAATATTTACCTAAATTAGTTCCTATAACAAGCGAACATTAAAGTATTGGCTATATTTGTATGTCTTTAAAAGTTTGTTATTGTTATGAATTGCTCCGTGTTGAATAGTATTTAATCGAATACGGTAATTGACATTTTTATCTTTAGACTTAATAGTAAATCACGTGGAGTGGAACAATAAGTAGTTTGTTGAGTGACCAGCTAGGAAATTGTTTCAAATTAGGGAATCCTGTGATGTTCTGGCTGACAAGGACAGAAGGGATGCAAATATCATGTGATATTAGCGCATTAGACATTCTGCTACTAGTAGTATATAAAGTCAGTAGAACATGCTTCACTCGTTACTACCATATTTAGCTTCTTCAGAAACTTGTTAGGTTCAATTATAAGGTTTTGGTTTAGTTGCAGTCCAATTGTTATTTTATGGTACATGATTGATTCTTTATAATCCAAAGTGTAGCTGCTAAAAAAACTTGCCAAATTATTATGTCAAGCTTGAGTAGAAGAATGTACTGATTAGTTTCTTGTTGCTCTTTCTTTGAACAATCAAGAGGTCCTTGTTTTAATGTTTTTAATTGATTCATTGCTGCCTTTACAGTATGCTGCTTTAAAACATGTTATTCTTTGGCTAGGTCTTAATTAGAATATGTAATAACTAGAAAATAAGACTAAAAAAGGAACTGGATAGAAAATTAGTGTATTAAAGGATTGATGATTGGATCTTTAGAATTTGCGCCAGGTCTCCTAGGAGTCATACTTTTTAGAACTGTCACTAAATAGACAATTTGAAGTTGAATCACTCTCATAATCATAAAATTGTAGCATCATACATCTGTACTCTAGAACTTATAGGATTTTTCGTGTTTTACTCTTTAAATTAATGAGTTGGACTTTCGAATCTTCAGTGCCAGATATTATGTATCAACAGGTCGTTGACTGTATTTATGTATACAGCGGCAGTCCTAACAAATTGCTATATTTTAAAAGTAGGAAGTTCTAATTAATGCAATTAGCCTTTTAATTCATGTACGCAGTAGGTAAGCACCATAAATTGACTGGTAACTTACAGCGATTTGCAAGCCTTGCTAATAAGAAGACAGATAGTTAATTACATTATTTTCCTATATTTACTTTCTGCTATTCGCTCAGTCATTATTGACATCTTCTCTTTATTCTCTGGGCTGCTTGGGCGTTAAAGAAAAAGTGTACCAACTATTGTTTACTGCTTTGCACCTAGAAAACGGAATGGCAGATCATACAATTCATGTAAGGCTATATTCTGAATTTTGAATTATGTGCAATTGAGTGTATAACCCTCTTAAGTTGGTACTAAAGTATTGCTATTAAAGCAAAGCATTCATAATTCGGCATTGTTGTAGCGCTTACTGAATCTTGTTATGCGAGACTAACGTGAATTAGAATGGTAAGAATAAAATCAAGGAAGAAGTTAGAAACCGTAGTAAGGGTCAACAGCTAAATTTTAATTTTTCTTAAAGCTGAGAAGATGAATCTGGATAAGTTTAATATTATTTATTAGATGCATACTGTTTCTTTCAAGAAATGTTAACAGCTTTTATTATCCTTTCGATTTTTATTACAGATTTCATATAAGTGTACAACCCAATTTGTTTGATTTGTTAAGCATGGATTACAATTTTATAATCTTGGTTCTGTATGGTTCAAGTTATTGTACATGGGTCTAATGTTCTTTTTTTTTTAATTGTATACGTGCTCTTTTAAAAAAAATCCATGTCAGGGATAATACCCACATGTTTGCAGCCAGCGCTTTTAAAATGTTGTTGGGTTTTTATGTTCTATTTGCAGGAAACTATTCAAGAAGAACTTTCCTCATCTGATGGGATGAAAGAGCACCAACTAGATGGTTCAATGGGTCATGAGGATGTGACTGGTGAAGATCAAGAACTAAATGATGACGTAAACAAGTTGTCTGGCACTGTTCATGGAGAGAGAGCAAAGAATGATCTAAATGCTTCTGCTTCTGCTAACATGGTTGAGTTGAGGGGCATCAAACGTTCAAGTGAAAGTGATGAACAACCTGATAGAAAGATGCCCTGTATAATTATTGATGATAGTGATGGTGAGGGTCCAAATGCTGAAGTTAAACCTTTGAATATAGAGGAAGTCACCAAATTGGACGGCCAAATTGTCTCTAGTTCAGAATCGGATTCAGATTCAGATTCAGATGATTCAGATGATGACACTAGTATCAGTACCAGGTACAGATTCAAATTCCGTGATTGTGTTTATTATTGAATCTTGAGACATAATAGCTAACAGTCAAAATGTTATTTTACTTGCATGATGTTAATATGCAAAAGATTTATGCTGAAGTTTCAAATGTTAATTTTAAAAACTTTCATGGAATTTTCACCCGAGCTTTGATGGTTTACTGGTACTTTGTTTATTGAAATTGGTTATACATCGGGATTTGACTGCTACCCATCAATTCAATTTTATTGTCCTTTTATTCCAGCACTAAAAGAAAACGTAAGAAGACAATTCGGAGGATCATTGATGATACTGAATTGGGCGAAGAGACTAGGAAGAAAATTGCAATTGAGAAGGTGAGAATTCATCCTGATTCCTGAATTTATATTAGGTTCTCATATCAACATGCCCCTGATTAATAAGTTTGCAGGAACGTCAAGAGCGGCTTAAAGCTTTGGAGGCACGGTTTTCTACCAAATCTGCTGTCATCAGTTCAGCGAACAATAGAAGTTCATTTGCTGGCACTGGTGTACAAATACTGGGCGACATGTCTGCAGGTTACATAGTAAATGTAGTCAGAGAGGAAGGTGAAGAGGCAGTTAGAATTCCTCCGAGCATCTCAACGAAATTAAAAATTCACCAGGTTTGGCCTTGCTTATTATCTTACTGTATTCGTAATGTCATTATATCATGAATTTGAATCTGGTAGCTCTATGCTGTCAGTACATTGCTGTGGAAAATGTAGATACTGCATTTATTGAGCTACCTTTTTTAATATTTTGCCGCATTTGGAGAAAAGTTATTTTTATGTGAATGTTATCTGTGAAGATACTGCAGAAAAGATATGAGCTTGGGAGCAGAATGATTTTATTTCGATTCTCAACTTCTAATTGATTCTTGCCTACTAGAATGACAATTATGCAGACATTTCAGTTCAGCTGCTCTTACCTTGAACCATGATTAATGTTTCATATTGAATTGGTACATGCTACTAGTAATGTAAGATTAAGAATCTGTAGTCCAACTTGGTTCCACACTTCTTCTTGCTGATCCATTTCTCATTTGTTTTTCTTGTTAATGTTTATAACCTAATATAGTTAATCAAGGGTTATTTATAGCTGATAACCCTAATTTCTTCTGATTCAGGTTGCAGGAATTCGATTCATGTGGGAAAATATTATTCAGTCTGTGAGAAATGTGAGGTCTGGTGATAAAGGCCTTGGTTGCATACTAGCGCATACTATGGGGTTAGGTAAAACTTTTCAGGTAATGGTTCTAAACTGGATAGAATCATCTCTTGAAATTTTGTCTGTACCTATTGATTGCAATCTTCTATTTAATTTTATATATAATAAGAATTAGCATGAGAAGAACAAAATAATATTATTAGAATGATATAGCAATCGAATCAGGCAGTTCTTAGGTCTCCATATTGATTTCCTAATAGCATGAAAAACAATATTATGCGGCATTATTTTTTTTATAGTAATCATGTCGTTAATTATTTTTTGGCGTACAGGTAATAGCCTTTCTGTATACTGCAATGAGAAGTGTGGACCTAGGCCTCAGAACTGCACTTATTGTAACACCTGTAAGTGTTTTACACAACTGGCGGTATGAGTTTACGAAATGGAGGCCTTCTGAGCTAAAGCCTCTTCGCATCTTCATGGTTCAAGATGTTCCAAGGTTTGTCTTTCTGTCATTGATACAGTTACGGTCCATGTGAGTAGTGAGTGCAGGATTAGAAATTATGAAGTCCGCATTCAGGATTCATTTAGAATAACTGGAAAGAGAAAAGTTACTGAATTTGCCAATATTCTTAAACATCCTACTCTTATGAAAACCCTCTTGCTTTTAAATTGTTGTGCGGCTAGGGTCTATTTACCAGCCATGTCTTTCTTCGTTTATCAGAATTGTATGCTTTTCTTTGTGCTCATGGAAGAACATATGCTAGAGAATTAGTGCTTAACATGAATATATTGCAAGATTGACCAGATATAATAATTCCAGTTTTCTTTGTTCAGGGAAAAAAGGGCTGAATTGTTCATGAAATGGAGAATTAAAGGTGGTGTCTTCTTGATTGGCTATACCGCGTTCCGGAATTTGTCTCTTGGAAAGTATGCTAAGGATAGAGATATGGCTAGGGAGATCAGTATTGCACTTCAGGTGATCATCAATTTTTACTTTTTTAGAAACCTGCGCTTCTGATAAAATATGAGCTTTCCAATCCATTTTCCATCTCTTCCAGAAACCCATGAGACTGACTTTGATCAATATAGCATAGTGCTGTCTCCAGCCATTATGTTCAATTAGTCTCATTTAAAGAAATCTCCACAATGGTTACGTAAGTGCATCACAGGACAATAACCTTTCTGATGCCCAAATTGCATCAGAATGAAGGACAGTAAATAGTGCATTCTCTTTTGTCATCATCAGTATAATGACTGAATCTGCTTATTCTTTTAATAGTTGACAACTTGACAAGGTCTTCAAAATTTTCATCTCCTTACTCTATTATTAGTAGACAAGTTTTATCTATTCTTATAAGACGGCATATTTGTCATTAGGAGGGACCTGATATCCTGGTATGTGACGAGGCCCACATTATCAAGAACACCAGGGCTGATACAACCCAGGCACTGAAACAAGTGAGGTGCCAGAGGAGGATTGCATTAACTGGATCGCCTCTTCAGAACAATCTTATGGAGTACTATTGTGTATGAGTTTCAAAACAAAATACTTTGGATCCTGTTATAGTTTTCTTAATCCACTATGTGATCATCTTGAAAATTTCCCGAAACAGATGGTTGATTTTGTTAGAGAAGGATTTCTTGGTAGCAGCCATGAGTTCAGGAACCGGTGAGAACATCTATCTCGTGACACGTCCCTTCACCTTTTATTTCTATGCTACATGGATGTGTTTTGCTTTCGCAGATTCCAGAACCCAATAGAAAATGGCCAACACACAAATTCTACTGCTGAAGATGTGAAGATAATGAATCAAAGGTCTCACATTCTGTATGAACAGTTAAAAGGATTTGTCCAGAGGATGGACATGAATGTGGTTAAGAAGGATTTGCCCCCTAAAACTGTATTTGTTATCTCTGTGAAGTTATCTCCATTGCAGAGAAAACTATATAAGAGATTTCTTGATGTTCATGGATTCACAAAGGACAAGATCTCCGGTGAAAAGATAATTAAAAGATCTTTTTTCGCAGGGTACCAGGCCTTAGCCCAGGTAAGTACTTATCTGCCATGAATTCCCAGTTTTATTTTTATTTACGTGCATCTAAATGTTCAATGAAAAGGCTTGTGAGTGCGCGCACAAATTGATATATGGGGAGTCTGCTTCAACGTGCTTCTTCGATGAAGTCCATTGAATATTACCAAATGTTATAAATTTGAGGCCTTTAAGCGAATCAGTACATATGTTTTTGCTACTTTCCTTTAAATTTCTTAACTGACAGCAAAAAATATGTTACAAAACATACTTCAGATCAATACATGTTTAGAGGTTCATTGTTCCTTCTTTTAATTATGTCTCTTATTTTTCCTTGTTCTTTTTTGGTTCACCCTTCTTCTCTCTCTCTTCTCTTTGTCGTTCTGTTTATGTATCTTCTCCGAGCTACTTATTTCCATCAGATATATTTTCTTCACCACTTCTTGCATTTACAGGAACTATTCCACAATTAGAATAATTACATTTGCCATCATTATTATTTTCCGACTGAAAACAACTTCTTTATCTTAATTTTGTGGTTCTGTGCAGATATGGAATCATCCTGGAATTTTACAATTGAGGAAAGAGAACAAGGATTCTGCTAAATGTGAAGATGTGGACAACCTTGCAGATGATATCTCTAGTGATGAAAACATGGATTACAATATGATTCCAGGAGGTACTCTAGAATTGTCTAGTTCACCTTCTTTTCTTTTATTGTGCAAATTTGTTGCAACAACTGACTTAGGTTCAAATGTTAATTAAGTCATTCATTCGTCTCCTTTGTATAGTCTAGACAGTGATGGTTTCATTCTAACTTCAGTTTCTTATTTCTAAGCAAGTTCTTTAACTTCTAATATCAGTTGTTCCGATGTTTCTAAATGAAGTTCTATTGAATTATCCCCTTTGCCTGTGCTTGCAGAAAAATTGAGTAACCCTCACAAAAAGAATGAGAATGGATTCCTTCGTGAGGTGCATTAACTTTTTCATGTAGAACTTTCCTTTATTGGATTTGCTAATGTCACAGAGCCACCTAATGTATGACTCTCACACAGTACAAATTTTGAATTATAAGGTTTGTTTTACTTTTCCGACAGGATTGGTGGCGAGATCTTTTAATGGAAAATAGCTATAAGGAGCCCGACCAAGGTGGTAAAATGGTTTTGTTACTCGATATCCTCACAATGTGTTCGAGTATGGGTGATAAGGCACTGGTGTTCAGCCAGAGTATTTTAACTTTGGACCTAATTGAATATTATCTTTCAAAAATGCCTCGTCCAAGGAAGAATGGGAAATGCTGGAAAAAGGGGAAGGACTGGTACAGGTATATATGTAATTTTAAGCATTTCAGAGACGTCACATAAATCTTTAATCGTATAATAATAGTATGCCACTTTTCGTTAAAAGGTGAAAATTAGATTTTTGTGGCTCCTCTTCGTAGCGAGTCTTTTTTCTTTCTGTGTCTATTTGTACCCACTTGTCTTTATAAATCTCTTGGGCTTTCACATGTAAGACAAATTGCCTTATAGTGTTTCTTCTGCATCTACGACAGATTGGATGGAAGAACAGAAAGCTCCGAGAGGCAGAAATTGGTTGAGAGATTCAATGACCCATCAAACCGAAGGGTAAAATGCACTTTGATATCAACTAGAGCTGGGTCCCTCGGGATTAATCTTCATGCAGCTAACCGCGTAGTCATAGTTGATGGATCTTGGAACCCAACGTACGATCTTCAGGCTATATATCGGGCGTGGAGGTGCGTATCTTCACATTTTTCCATTTGGATACAACATAATTATCTTTATATATGGTTAAAATTTTATTCTCCTGGTTGCAGGTATGGACAAAAAAAGCCCGTTTTCGCATACCGGTTACTTGCACATGCAACAATGGAAGAGAAGATTTATAAGCGTCAGGTAATGGGAATTCAGATTTAAATTAGCAAGTTGCTAGTTGAATAAAAACCTTACTGAAATTTTTTTCACTGCAGGTGACTAAGGAAGGACTCGCAGCAAGGGTGGTTGACCGGCAGCAAGTGCACAGAACGATGTCGAAAGAAGAGATTCTACATTTGTTTGACTTTGGCGAAGATGACATAGTGCCTGATTTAGGACAAGAGATTGGAATCGCTGCTGAGCCAAATACAACGATTCGTGTAGGAAGCTTACTGAAGCAGAAGCTGCCACTTCCACATGGAAGCTCATCTTCAGACAGCATAATCGAGAGCTTGATAAGCGACCATCATCCCAGGTAGCGTATTTCGCCTTCTTTTAAAAGAAATGTCATAATTCTCACTGAAATGCTCAAACTTGTTGCTAGTTTTTCACATTTTCAATGCGAGTTACTGCCTAATCAGAAATTAATTATTTATTTAATCAGAAAATATATGTACATCTCCAGAAAAAAGGAAGTTACTAGGATTAGTAATTAGCCTTCTCTGTAAGTTGATATATGTGTTTTGATTACTACAAAAATATCTCTGAAGTGACTCTTCTTCTTTCAGTTGGATTACAAATTACCACGAACACGAAACCCTGCTGCAAGAAAATGAAGACGAGAAACTGTCGAAAGAAGAGCAGGATCTGGCTTGGGAGGTGTACCAAAAGACCCTCGAGTGGGAGGAAATCCGAAGAGTATCCCCAGATGAGACCATGCTGGAGCAGCACAATCAACAGCCCATTATCGAACCTACAGTCGACCCAAAACCCGATCCTCCCCCTGCGCCGGCTCCCAAAATTGACCATGCACTCGAACGAGCCAGACAACGCCATCGGTACAAGTACGGGCTTCGTCAATGCACAAACCTTGCTCACCTAATGACCATGGCCACTCAAAAGATAAAGGCGGGTGGCCACGCCATATGTGGTGAATGCGCTCGTGTGCTTCGTTGGGAGGAGTTGAAGCCGGATCCTAGGTGTTTTACAGTTGCACCTATCATGGATACACTCCCTTCTGGAGTTTGAAGTTCCCATTAATTTTCACCAGACTTCATTCTTCTTCAGAACAAGCTGAATTCTAGATATTCATGTTTTATTGTTGAACCACATTTTTTTTGTAGAGGAACCACATGTTTTATAGGAACCGCAAGTTGTGTTATAAGCTATCTTCAGCCCTATCTTACTTATATTTATTCATATCATTGCTTGATTTGTTAGATGTTTAATCTTTGTAGGGGTATGTAATCGAGTCCAGGTGAGCAGCATATTGTTGTGCTCTAGCTTGCCTCGTTTATTATTGAGTCGAGCCTCGAGCATTACTTCTCGGATGCTTTGATGCTCATGAGGTGAATTGAGTTTGAATGAGCTTTCTAAATATATAGTACTCCTACTATATATTTATAATTAAAACATTAATTATAAATAGTAGGATGTAGTTTATTGGTTGGATTTGGTACGATGTAAATCGACTGGAAAATTGAGAATGAGAGAATGCATCTAAAGTTTGCCTAAATCGTTTTCAAGTTCTATGGAACCCTTCCTATTATCTTTAGTTTGCAACAACCCACAAATCTGACTATGGACATGCGCCGACATTAGGTCCTGAGGAGCGAAGACTTTTCATTGAGCATTTTGATAAGCTGTGAGAATATATAATCTTTATATAAATTTCGTTTTTTTTTTATCATAATCTATTAAAGATTAATATAAATACATAATTTTTCATATTCTTATGAATTTATCACAAAATCAAATTTTGACAAAATAAAAATGACATGGCCTCAAGAGAGGTCATAGTTCCACAAATGATGATTTATTTACATTCAAGTAAAATAAACTTCAAATGTACTTCTAATTTACAAAATGATGACTACACTTATACAACGTTAAACTAAGGCAAAATATTTGAGTTTTATTTTAAATTCTTGTTAATATTTTGCCACAGTTTTGTTTACAACAATATTTACAAAAAAAAATTCATGTTACAACCAATATATCAACAAAATAGATTTGATAGAAAAGAATAGAGGTTATATTCCTTTTCCTAGCAGTAGAGAAATACAAAAGCAATAGTTTTAGATCATGTAAAAAGAAACTTCCACATGAGAAATGAGAAACAATCTGAATCGTTCAATCTGAATGGTGAACGATTGTATATTCTACGGTTCAGATTCAAAATGCATCCTATTATGCATAAAAATGCATCACAATTACAAAACATCACATAAGGCATGAAAATGCATTATCACAATTATACATTACATCAATACGTCATGATAATACATAAAGGAGTAGTTTGGTTTGTGTGATAGGATTGATAAGATTGATAGGATTATAAGCTTTAAATCTCTACCTTTTTATCCATAATCCTCCATTTCCTTATGAATTTAATACATTTTTATGCCCCTTAATTACTCAAATGCTTGATTATATAATCACATCAAATTTGGCTTGATTATTTAATCAAGCATTTGAGTGATTAAGGAGCATAAAAAATGACTAAATTCATAAGGAGGAGGAGGATTATGGATAAGAAAGTAGAGATTTAAAGATTATAATCCTATCAATCCTATCACACAAACCAAACCACCCCAGAATGAAATATCAGTAATCAATAAGTGCATATATATTCAAAATACCAATGACTTTCTTCATTCATTTCCTCTCATTTATACAATAGTTACACATAAATGTTACTGCAGCAGTAACAATAATCTATACAGCATAATCCCAGATGGAATATACAACACATTAATCTTGAATCTAATCCTACAATTTGCAGGCAAAACAATACAAATATACATAAGCTAATAACACACAAAATGCATTCTTACTCTCTCACCATTATATTCAATCAATTAATCTTCATATGCATTCAATTCAAGACCTTTCATCCCCCAACCAGTTGTCCTTCTCCTTCGGCCCCGTCGGCCCCTCCTCGCCGTAAAGCTCCGTCGGGAACAGTTCAACAAAACTCTCCACAGAAAACCTCAAGAAAAATGGGAGGCTGTTGAGTATCTTCTCCAGTTCAGTTCCAGAGTTGTAGATAACAGTGGGCCCCCATTCTCTCATGTACTGCAGCCACGGCGGCTCTGCGACGACGTCGCCAAGGTACTCAGCTGCAATCACTTGATATCTCGAACTCGAGTCGACCGAGTACTTGCTTTTACCACAGTCGTTTCTCAACCCGATCCCGAGTAGGGAAGAGCCTTGGATGTAGCAACCCTCGTGTGGGAAACTAGCATGACCATTCCTCGATGCGTACACGATGGCCTTGTTCCCGTTGATGAACTCGAGCTCCGAAGCATCCACCCATCTCCCTCCGCTGTGCTCCGAGTAATAAATGCTCCAAAGCTCCCCGTTGAAGTTGCTTATGCGGAGAGTGTAATGCTCCCAGTCTCCCACGTGCTCGCCTATCGTGTCGAGAGGGAAGTCGAATGATCCGACTTTAATGGTGGACGGACCATTGAAAGGGCAGAATATCCACATTGCAACGTCTGTAAAAGTCCCTCCCGAAGCGGATTTCACATGGACATATAGCTCTGCAGTTTCAATATCACCCTGTTTTACGTAGTCCCGTCGTTTTTCCTCCAATGGCAAATCGAGCCAGAATTCCCCGTCGTTGCAGCCACCGCTAGGTAAAACCGAACCATCAGAATCAACGGCTAATCCTTCATCCTTCCCCTCTATGTACAGAAGGGAGCCGTTGTCGAAGAACCAAGGTACCGATGAAGGCAAGTAAGCTTCATCGGGATGAAAGTAAAGCGTCGGCCCATAGTGCTCGATAACTGCGTGAACTTGATCCAGATTAGGCATTCCGTTCAAAGAAGAATCGAGATTTTTCAAGCAAGCGATGCTCAGTTCCTCGGGACCACTGTCTCCACTGCAGTAGAACGTCCCAACTGCAACGCCTCGACAAAACATTCCTCTCCTGCACGCCCTCGTACTCCAAACATAAAACTGGCCACTCGAGAAGATTGCATTTCTATCGAATACGACCTCGTCGACTTCACAACTCTCGGTAAGATCAGTTCGAACACATCTGACATTCTCAAGACTAGGCTCTTTAGAGTTCGTGGTGACCATGAATCCCATAGCTTTGTACCCTTCAGGCGGATTCGGAAGCCAAATATAGCCACTCCCGTTACGAAAACTATATTCGCTCCATACCAAACTGTAGCCAAGAGGCTTCTCGAGAGGCGGAGAGCTCGATTTCGGACCTTGATCAGGCGATGCAAGATCAGATATGCATTTAGCTGCAAGAACATAACCTCTCAATGCTCGATCGCTCTGCTGACAGTAGTGACCGAGGCTGAAGTATCCCGCTGGAATGCCACTAGGTTCGTAGAAGGTAGCGCCACTCGCCTTCCCGAGCAACGGGGTGCAACTCCATATCTTATCGAATTTAGTTATTTGAACCACTTCTAGTTCTCCTAGGCTAATTTTCCCAGCAGCAAAGCCTCTACCTATGAAAGCAAACAGCTGTTTTAGCAAATACTTCAACATAATTGGAGAAGAGTAATGTGTTTGAGAACAAACAAAATTTGATCATAAAGCTGAGTTGGAGAAGAGTAGTGTGTTTTTCATATTACGATTACTATTATGTCCGGCTAAAAGTGACTACGTTTTTCTTTTAGGTCATTTAAAGTGACTATTTTCCTAAAAGAAAAAAGTTTTACCTTTAAATATTAACTCCTATGTTTTCAAAACAAACACTTTACTTTCTTAATATATGTGCCGTGTGCCGAACCTCTTATGATCGTTTTTAACGCCATGGAGGAAGTACTTGTTTATATTCATAGCATAAGTATTAAGCATAAAGGCAAAAATACTCAAGAAAAAAAATGATATTGCAACCTTTGAACTAAAAAAATACCCGTTCTATCCACAAAATTGTTACTCAATTTTGACTTGATACAAATCATTAACAAAAAGTTTTAACTTTGTATATATTATTGAGTAAGTGCATAGTATAGTTTGAGTCTCGTTTAATTTATTATTTTTATTAAATTAGATATACTAAAATGATTTACTTCAATCATATTGAATCTTCTATGAGACCTACACACATTCAAACATTTAAAAAAACATGCTTTTAGAATAAACCTTTAAATTTTGAGTTGCGTGCAGACTCGAAACTCCAAGGCATCTTTCCACCATTCAAGATATTGACTTTCAAGAATGAAATTTCACTTACAATATTGAAATAAAAATCATTCTTAAAATTTGACCAACTCCACACACTGCCAAAATATCAATTTCTTCATATCAAGTAATATTCATAAATGAAATGAGCTTCTTTCCCCCCTTCAAATACTATTTTGTGAAGATTGAATTGAAATCACTGCATCATACCTCTCATAAATAAAAAAAAAAGGAATAAAAAAAGAGTTACTTTATCCAAATAGATAATCTTGATAATCTTGAGCTAAGAGAAGCTATAAACAGTTAATCCCAACTTGAAAAGGGAAAGTAGAATTTGAACTGCAGAAATACAGAACCCCAATTTTTTCCAATAAAATCAAGAAATTCCAAGTTACTTATTGAAGAAAAGTTGATAATTTTCATCAAAATTTCTTGAAAAATAATACCTTTGGGCCATTGTGGAAGTGAAGAAGGAAGAGAAAAGGGCTCTGGTTCTTGAAGAAGCTCTTCATAATCACCAAAATAGAGTGATGCACAACACTCTCCCCAGCTGCACATTTCCCCCTTTTGATTCTTAAGAAACGAGAACTCGAAAAAGCACAAAGAAAACAGAGGGGAAATCGTTAATCCCTTGAAATTGGAAAGGGTTGAGATTTTGGTAGCTGTTCAAAGAAGAGAAATAGTATGAGTTTCTTTTACGTTTCTTTGGGAGAAGTTCGGTAAGAAGACGGCAAAGTGGGGGGAGAGACAGAGAAAGAGAGAATTGTATAGTTGAAGAATGGAAGATGACGTTATATGAGGAGTTACTCTACCGTTAATAAACCGGTGATTTAGCGGTTGGGCTTTCTTATATTATTCGCATATAATTTTACTAGTATATATTTTGATCCCACATAAATTTAAAAAAGTAGTTTAATTGTTGGAGTTTCTTTATTCCTCTATGTATGTTTGTGTTCTCTTTGTTGAAAAAATTTCTCACTTAATAAATATAATTATTTTTAAATTTTTTCTTTTTTATCTAATACTGTCCTTTAAATTATAAATTTATCACTATTTTTTTTCTTAATCCATTTTAAGGAGGGATAATATTATCACTTCAAATTTGGATGGAGTGATAATATTATTCCTCCTTATAGTGAAATAAAAGAGAAAAATAGTGATGAATTTATAATTTAGATGTGAGAGATTGGATAAAAAGGAAGAGTAATTATATTCTTATCCCACATTTTCTAGAGATAAATTTATCACTCAAAGAAAACATAGCCTGTGTGTTTATTATTCTCTTATCCACTTTGACCTGATATTCGTTTTATAAAAATAGTTTGATTTGAAGTGTAGAAATGTCAATTTTGCGTTATCCGATCCAAGTCCGACCATAGAGGACTGCTCAAGTCTGATCAGATGACGTTATGGACCGAACTTGACCTTAAATCTTAAACCCTATGGACGGGTTTTGGTTAATTTTTAAATCCGACGACAACTCAAGCCCGTACAAGCTCGACCAATACATTGAAATATTTAATATTTAAACAATAAATTTAAAATAATATAAATACTATTATTATTATTATAATATATAATAAATATAGATTAATAAACATATAAAATAAAATATATAAATAAATAAATTTTAATTTAAATGTAATACTCCCTCCGTCCACCAATGTTTGTTACGTTTTGTCATTTCGGTCCGTCCACCAATGTTTGTTACATTTTGACTTTCTATTTTGGGACTACATTTTTTCTCCATTTTATCCTTATGATTTTCATTATTTGCAAACTTGTCACTTACTTTATCTCAAACAAAACAAAAGTGAGACCCTACCTCCACTTACTTTATTACACATATATTACTTTTTACTTAATCAATCTCAAAAGAAAACAAAAGTGGGACCATATCTCCACTTATTACACTTCTTACACAACACTCCACTCAAAGTCAAAGCAATACATTAAAACGCGTGTCCTAACAAACAATCGTAGACGAATGGAGTACTATTTTATGAGTAAGTGGCTTTACGAGTGGGCTTAATTCAATTAAAATAATAAATTAAAAGAACTCAAATTTCACTTACAATTGAATTAATAGTAATAACTCATCGATTTGAACTCACTCAATACAAAATACTCTTTTTTGGTACGTTTATAATGACTCATTTTTATTATGAACTTTAATGCAAGCTGAATTTGAAATTGAATAGAGCTTTATAGATTTATAATATTAGTCCATTTCTAATAATATTCCCACACGAACTTTTTTAATAGCCCAATTTTGAATAGTTAGTGAACTTTTTTAACAAGTCTACTCACAAACTTAAAAAGCAAGTGAAACTTTGAATAATTCACAAATTATATATATAAATTAATTTGAGAACTTGCCCGTATATATACATTAACTCAAATAATTTAATAATGTATCAACTCAAATATTTAACAAAGTCAAGTCCAAATTCAAATATACTATTAAATTGAAAATGATAAACAAATCAAACTCGAGTTTAATTTAAAAATCTTAAACGAGTTCAAACCAAACTCGAACTTTACAATTTTCAAGTGAACCAAACTCAAAACTAATAATATTCGATTCATTTCCATTCCATTAGTGTGTTGCATAAGAAAGTAAACATGTCAAATACGACCAAATAGTTGGATTAGTTTTTTTTTTTAAATATGATACTACTCAATAATTAAACTTATGAACCAATAGCATTAAATAAGAGAGGGGGAGAGAGTGAGTTCGTCTTCCAAGCATATTCTTTATTCCTTTTGAATCATTGTCTTATTTAATATAACAAAAGCGATGTTTGATAAATTTCTTCAGGTCGGTAAAGAAAAGAATATAAAAAATATATAAATATATATTCCCACCCTCATGAGATTAAATTATAAAATATAAAAATATATATACCCACCCTCGTGATATTAAGTTATAGTTAATTGTATTAATTATACGAAATAATCAGACAATAATGTGAAAGACAAATAAAAGTCCTTCACATAATAATATTTAAACTATAGTTATTTTGAATCTCAATTATCAAAGACACTTTTCTATTTTTTTTTAAAAAATTTGCAATTTGTGCATGAATCGCGAATATGAGGCATGAAACATAATTTTTATATTAATGTAGTATGAATGGTATAATTATTTGTCAATCATATTCATAACATTCATAAGCGCATACAATTTAATAAAACTAAATGATATCATTTGATAAGATTCATACTTTTTATACAATCTTTAATTCATTTAATTGCACAAAAATAATTAGAAGCGTATTTTATATAAAATATATAAATAGATATAATTTAAATATTATTATATTGATATTGCTATTATTTGTGTTTTATAATTTTATACTATTTTTTATATTTCACTAAGTAGAATCGCTCCCTTGAACGAGAGGGGTACAACTTAACAGCCCGCGACTGATGTTGTAAAAACCTGTAATGTTATATAAACATGAGTCACTTATTCTATATAAAATAAAATTATACTATACCCTAATGATCACTAAATTTTAGTCAAAAAACGTTTCTTACAAAATTTATTATTTATTTACATAATATGTCATACGAGTAACGAGCATGTTAAATTATATCGTTGCGTGCGACTCACATATATATTTTCTTAACTAAGAGCTACTCTCTCCTCCCGCAAAAAGCGGTCACTTGTCCAACAAGAAAATTAAGAAAGTAAAAGTGTTGTGTTTTAAAAAATTGTAATTCATATTTAAAAGTAAAACTTTTTTTTTTGAGAAAATGACTACTTTTAATAAGACGATTAAAAAAAAAAACGGGAACACTTTTAACAAAACTGAAGGAGTACGTTTTTTAAATGAATACGTGAATGACATGACTATTTATTTTTAGATAGGGTTGGTGGGAATATTGAAGGCTTGGACAAATTTAATTCTATATTCAGAATATGTTTATTATAATTAAAGGCGAGAGATGCATCTCCTCCAACTCTAAAATAGACGATATATAAATTGGAATAAACGGGCCGATCATTCTAAAATTAAAATGTTAATTTATTGTCACAAATATTCACTTTTAGTATACCATATTTCACTGGATTGACCTAATTTTCCTACTACGTGTAAATACACGTTCCCATAATTAGAGGTGTTCAAAGGAATTAGAACCGTCAGAACTAAACCGTAATCGACGAATCTGAGAATCGTAATCGTGTTTGACGATTCAATTTTGAATCGTAATTGTGTAGAAAATAATTCTGTTACGGTTTCAAAAACACGAAACCATTAGCTAATAGTAAATTTTTAATAATTTATAAAAATACATTAATAGTGAAATATAATATAAATTAAACATTGAATTTTGAATTTGAACAATCGATAGTAGTTTTATAGAAAGATAGATCAATATTTTGTTTTTATTTTGAATCACTATATTTTTTAAAATTAACAATTGAAATGATATTGAAAATCTTAAAAGTTAAATGATGATATGGATTAATATGTAATAAAAATAATTACAAATGTAAAAATTCAGATATATGACTATGAATTTTTCTTGGATGGTTCAGAATCGTATCCAGTAATTTGAAACTGTAACATGAACTGTCATACACAGTTTGGTTCCGAACCATTAACCGTCGTGACAGTTGTTCGATTTCGATTCTTAATTTTTGGAACCATAAACAGACGGTTCGGTAATGATTCAATTTTGAATAGTAACTGTGAACAGTGAATTGTTTAGCATCTTGAACTAGCTATATCTCTTCAAGGGTATTGTTGAAATATCATCAATGCCTAATAAAAAAGATGTAGTAATAGTTTGTAAATTATGGAATTGTGCACAAGCTAAAAAAATTTATTCCACAATACACAAACAATTAATTTATTTGGCATTTCACACAAATATCGAATTTTCCCTACAAGACATGGATGACCAATTTATCATTCATTAATAGTAATTTATAAAAATAAAAAAATTGTTAGAATATTATGAATCCAAATTAATATTTGTTGAAAAAAATATTAAAAGTTTTAAAATTATATAGCTAGCCTAAATTTGAATTTATAAAGTTTAAAGATTAATTAAAAGTGACATTAAATGTTGAAAAATAATTTTATACTATATTTAAGTGGGATAAACCTCAATACTAGAGGTGTTCACGGTTCCGAATTTTCAGAACCAGAACCGAATCGTAGTTGTGGTGGTTCACGGTTTGGAACCGAACCATGTAGGACGGTTCTGGTTACGGTTCCAAACCGCCGGTTACGGTTTCGAACCGTCTAAAAGATTAATGCTAATATATTTAAAATTTTGAAATTTTAATTATATACCAATGCATATCATTATTTAATTTTGTATCACATAACTACCTTTTTAATTTAATACTATAATTACTAGATAAATTTTTATTTTAATTTAGTGTTAATTATATATATCCATATAATAATATATTAGTAATGAAATAAAAAAATATTTTAACGTGTTATTATGTCAGGAATATTTAAATTGTAACACATTAAACACAAATACATTAATGAAATGAAATAAAATAAATTGTTAATCTTCATAAATATAACAATATAAGATGAACACTAATAAAAAAGTTAATTATTTTAATTTATAATATTAGAGTTTAATTAGGTTCTCATCTAGTTAAGTTTTATTTTATTTAATTATTAATGTATTTAAGTTTTAATGTGTTATTATGAATTATAAAAAGATTATTATAAAAAATGACTCTTTATAATATAAGAAATAAATTAAATTTAATAGTAAAATTGTGATACGGTTCAAAATTGACGGTTACAGTTCTAAAATTTTTGAAGTGTAACCGAAATCAAACCGTCAAATACGGTTACGATTCTCGAAACCGCCAGTTATGATTCGGTTCCGGCGTTTCCGGTTCCTTTGAACACCTCTACTTAATACTAATTACAAAATTAAACTAAGTATATAGAATTGAAATCAAATAATGAAATAAAAAATAGAATAAAATTTATATAATATATAAAAATAAAGTTCTCATAGTTTTTTTTTCTTTTGGAAGTATTCTTTTTCCAATCATTGCAACTATTTATGTTATTATATTTTTCATTTTAACAATTTTGTTCTTGTGATAATTTTCTTTTTTCAACCATTGCAACCATTCATGTTATTATATTTTTTCTATATATATATATATATTTTTTTTTTTCTTTTGACAGCTTTTTTCCAACAGTTAAACCGATTCATAATATCGTACTTTTCATATAGTTTTGGTAATAAAACGGCGCGATCTTTTTAATATCGCTACTCTGCTAAGATCATGTTCCGCTATTCCATGAGTAGTGCTTTACTATTCAAGTTTCGTTTTGTTGCCGAATTTGTCTCCTTACTTTTATATACTTTCATCCATTAAAATTGCTTGATTATGTTGTTTTAATGCATTTTTTTTGCTACTTGCTTTGGAAGCGTATTGTAGTGTAATTGAAGAAACTGGAAAAGTGTTGTTCTCTTTGGAGATTGTCGAATAGGTAGTTATATAGATATTGATGAAATTATTGTTAGTATATATTTCATCACTTGCATGAAGTATGTTAGTATGAGAAAATGAGAGGTGAGTTGAGTTGGATTTTAACTTTGTTGTTCAAAATTTGGAAGAAGTTGAATTACCTAAGTTAGAATATTAATAATTATATTCACTTCATCACTGGGCAAAGGATATGGCTGTCTTTTATAATACATCCAGAGCAGGACAAGAGTAAGGACAATAACAGGAACTATCAAAATTGATATATAACATAAATTTTTTGTCATGCTTAAGGATTGGCACCTTCCCACATAAGTAAGCAGCTAAAGAGCGAAATAAGAATACATCCTTGAGGGTCTTTCCAGTTTCTGAGGCAGCAGAAAATGACCAAATGCTACCTTGGTGACTGGTTGAGCCAGTTGATTATCCCATTGCAAGAGTTCAGAATCTATTTCTTCTAATACCTCATCTGTAGGGTGTCCAAATAAGTCCATTCCACTTCATCCTGTTTCATTGTCAATAAGTCCTCGCTTTTCCCATCTGGTGGATACAATAAAGTGAAATAGTTCGTTCAGTTACGCCAACCAGTTTCTTTAACCACATATAAGTCGAAAAGGCACGAAAGATTCATCTTTTCCTTAGCGATGCATGCACACACACAAATATCACCCTCCTGTATTTGGCCTTAAGGAAGGATGTTACTGTACTTTCCTCAATAAAAAAATATACAGAATAAAGATAGCATTTTTAGGAAGTGCGATTTTTGAAGGCCTTTGGATTGGTTGGCGTTTAATCCTCATTTTGTGACGGGTAAAATCGCAGAGGAAAGAAAAAGGATCGGTTTTAACGAACCTATTCTGTTTTAATGAAAGATCTGAGAGAACTGCTGCTCTTCCCAAGCATAGTTGTGGCTTTCAAAATTATAATTATACACAAAACATATGCAGACATGCTCCAAAACATGACTTAACTTGTAGAAACAGGTATATTTGTTGATTATTGCTATGCTTTCTTTTGTTTAACTTTCCTATTATTTTGCATCTTGATTTTCTTTTAATGTCATTTTCCGTGGAATAATGCTGGGGTTCATGTTGAGGTTGCGAAATAACTTGAAAATTTAGAGGCATGATAATCAGTCTGCTATACTATTTATGGATTTCAATGCCAATTTTTTTTTCTGAAACAGTTTATTTCTGAGTAGACGAAGACGTGGGGTAGCATTTGCACTGAATTCTGATGGATTCACAGCCAACGACGACCAAGGCAACACCAACAGAGACAACTCTGTTCTTGGCGAAACTCGTTTGGGCAGGATAGTTAGTGCAGGTGGTAGGGAGCTATTGAGTAAATTAAACTCTGCTAGGAAGAACTTCCCCATGAAGGTATTTCTCCTGCTCCTGTGCTTCTACACGGCTAATGCTCTTGCAACGATCCTTGGCCAAACGGGTGACTGGGATGTACTCGTAGCTGGAGTGGTAGTAGCTGCAATCGAGGGTATTGGTATGCTTATGTACAAGAAGCCCATGACCCCAGGGCGATTTCAGTCTCCAGTGGCCATGATCAACTATTGGAAAGCTGGGATTTGCTTAGGCTTATTTGTTGATGCTTTTAAGTTAGGTAGTTGAGCCTTCTACATTTTCCTCCTCGAAAAATTGGAGGATTATTGTGTAAATCCTTTAATTGCTACTCCTAGAATATGAATGTTAGTAGGGATATGCACCATTCAGACATACCATTTAGCAATAATCAGATGTGATCAGATTGTTTTGCAGCTTATGACTGGTAAAGAAAACTACTACATGACAAAAGGTTGGAAAAATCATTCTTTTTGTTACTTTTGGCAAGGACTAATTCAACCAGAGTTCCCAAAATTCATAGCCAGCACTGGCTATTGATGAACTCCAGCCATACTGTCCTAATGTAATCTGCTTGCTTCAAGCAGCAAACCTAATTAAGACGATACATATGAGGATCGAATAAATGTCTTTAGGCCTATAACAGAACTATAGAAAAGAATAGGTTAAGTTCCCTATTTCATCAGGGATGGGATATATCAATCTGCAAGTGAAAGCTTTCAAGGTTTCAAGGGAGGCAGAGACATTACTTGAACCTAAGGATTTTGGAAGAACACCAGCTATAGGATTGTAGAAATCCCTAGAAACTTCAAATGCTTGCAAGCTGTCAACGACGAGAGGAAGTCCTCTTCGGGGATGGACAAGTTATACACCAGATGATTTGCTTCCAAGTTGAGCATTTGAAGTTGATATAAATTCCCAAGATTCAATGGTACATGAGTGAATGAGTTATCAGAAAGATCGAGAGTGATGAGTTTGGAAAGATTTGAGATTGAACCTGGAATCTCTCCACTGAACTGATTAGCTAGAAGATTGAACCTCCGCTCAATATTGCCAAGAAAGATGTGTTGAATGTTTGGAAGGCCTTTGTCTATAGAAAAGGGAAGAGTGCCAGAAGAGAGGTTGTTTTCTCTAAGTGAAAGGAATTGTAATGAGGAGAGATTGAAGATAGCTTGTGGCACTTCACCACTTATGTTGTTTGCTTGGAGATTCAATACTCTCAAGCTGGACAATTGTCCCAATTCTGAAATAACTGTGCCCTAGAAACTGTTCTTGCTGATATCGAAAACCTCCAACTTCGACAAGTTTCCAACAGATGCTGGAAACGTACCTGTAAATACTGGCGAAAGGATCTGTTTATCTCCTCAATGTCAGGGTCAAACAACACACCACAAACACAGTAGATGCTTGATCATGCATATTGTTGTCACTTTAATATATGTGACTCACTCAAGGTAAACTCCCCCTTATCGTATTGCATTAGTGTTATTCTATTTTAACAAAACAAAGGTTTTTCCACAAACTGCTCTTAGGTAAGTGACAGCAGAAATGAAAATAGAAACAAAGACAGTTAGTTCATCAAGAAGAATACCTGTCAAATAGTTCCAACTCAGAGAGCTCCTGAAGTTGTGACCAGTTCCAAAATCCAGCAGGAAGAGTTCCAGTGAGAGTGTTATGAGACAAAACGAACAACTCGAGTCGTAGGCAATCCGATAAACTTGTCGGAATATCTCCACTCAAGTAGTTATAGGAAAGGTTGAAAGCACGAAGTAGTCTCAAGTTCCCAACCTCAGTGGGAATGAGGCCGTTGATGGTGTTGTTGCTGATGTCGGCGAATCTGAGAAATGAAAGGTTTCCTACTTCCTTTGCTATGCTTCCTTTTAAGCCCATGTTTGAAAGATTGATGGCAGTTACTCTGTGTGGATGCTTCTTTCCACAAATGATGCTGGTCCAAGTGCAACACGAGGTTCCCTCGGACCAGTTTCTTGCAAGGATTTCGGAGTTTATATTAGCTTTCAAGGAAAGAAGAGACGACTGATCATCCATGTGAGTAGATTTGTTAGGGAATGGAAATGGAAATGCAGCAGCAAGGTAGAGGGAAAGTAGTAACCAATAGCAAGAACAACTCGCCATCTACCAAAAGTGGAACATGCTTACAGATTCCTCCGGTATGAACACGATCAATACCAATCAAAATCTATTTACATACATCACACAAGTAGAAATACTAATTTAACTACACAAATGCAAATAAAATCTAGACCTGGGTCCTCGTTTCCGCCTTTGCCACGACCACCGCCACCAACATCAACTGGGCGTTGTTTTAATACAATATCTACTCCTCTTTGTCGGACCTCGTGGGCGATACCTTCATCATAAGTTCTAAATGTGCACCGTGTGGCGTGTTGGTCGTGTAAAGTTCATAAGAATGGAATTTGTTCATTATTATCAATTTTTGCCACACTTCTGCTTTTAAGTCTATGCGTAAAGACTGAAGATTCCTAATTAGTAATTACGTCTTTTAATTAGCCATTTCTCCCTTTAATTTGTTGTATCCGCACAAGCGATTATCTATATAAGTTAAGAGTAGCCCTCGTTGGCTTGTTGACCCAATAAATTGCGTTGCTCGGTGATCTCAGTTTCCAATCGCGAAGCATGACAGTAATCTCTGAAGATTTGACATGGTTGGATGGTTGGAGTTTTTGATGGTCATTGATAAACATGGTCTTAGTAATTGCATACAATTTAGTGGACCGGGTCATATTTTTGTTAGAGGAACCGGGTCTATCAACATAACTGACCTAAAACAATAGTCTCCTTATATTCTTCCCTCATTCATCCTCCGTCCTAACGGTGCTGCCCCTCCACAATCGCTTATTGTCTACTACTTCATCACAAAAAAGGTTGAAAATTCGTCGCCTCCACCACGTCGTCCTCCGACATCGTCCTCCAACGGCGTCCTCCGACGGCGTCCTCTCTCCTGCTCCCACACTCCAAACGAGACAGTGTTATTTATTTTATTTATTTTTCCGGAAGCTTATTATTTTATTATTTATACATGCAGTGGGACGGGAACGTGATACTCAAATCTTCAGAGACTACTGTCATGCTTCGCGATTAGAAACTAAGATCACCGAGCAACGCAATTTATTGGGTCAACGAGGTAAAGGCTACTTTTAACTTATATAGATAATCGCTTGTGCGGATACAACAACTTAAAGGGAGAAATGGCCAATTAAAAGACGTAATTAGAAATCTTCAGTGTTTACGCATAAACTTAGAAGCAGAAGGGTGTGGCATAAATTGATAATAATGAACAAATTCCATTCTTATTAACTTTAGACGACCAACACGCCACACGGTGCACATTTAGTGCACATTTAGAACTTATGATGAAGGTATCGCACACGAGGTCCGACAAAGATGACAAAGATGAGTAGATATTGTATTAAAACAACACCCTGTTGATGTTGGTGGCGGTGGCCGTGGCGAAGGCAGTGGCTGTGCTGTGGCGAAGGCGGTGACGGTGGCCGTGGCCGTGGCGGAGACGAGGACCAAAAAGAGGTCTAGATTTTATTTGCATTTGTGTAGTTAAATTAGTATTTCTACTTGTGTGATACTGTGATGTGAGTATGTAAATAGATTTTGATTGGTATTGATCGAGTATGTAAATGGAGTTGTAATGGTAGCCGTGTTCATACTGGCAGAATCTGTAATGATCAGTCGTCACTTCTAGCTCGCCTTTCCATTTCCATTCCCTAATGATCAGTCGTCTCTTCTTTCCTTGAAAGCTAACATAAACTCCGAAAGATGCATTCTATGACAATTACCATGCCTTTCAAATATTCATAAGGATTTCTTTGGTCTAAATCATCAAGCATTCCAGTCAGCCATGCTTCACGGCATCTTAAAAACTGAAGACCAGAAACCACAGATCATAAACTCGCACCTTAAATTTCGTATTTACGAGTAACTGACCACCAAAATAAAGTAAAGTCTAGTCTGATAAAAAACTACCTACCCGTAGGCGCATTTCATATTCACTGAAAACTCCTATTCGACGTAAATATCCAATTATACGCAGGCATTCTGGCAACTACAAGCAATATGATGAGCAAGGTTTAATTACCTCAGAACTTGATATTTCACTTCAATTATTTGCACTAATTCAACTTAATCCAAAATCAAGATATACCTGAATATTGGACCTAAGTTTCTGAAGCAGTTGAGAAAGAAGGGACTGAGTGGTCTGCCGAACTTCTGCAGCTAGAGCCTGAATCACAGGAATTCTTTTTGAAAGAGAAAATAAAAGTGGTGCCTCAATAATGCATCCAGCAAGTTCATAGACAAAAATGATTGCATTATTAGGATGATAAAACAAACTCACTTTTGGTGCATGGTGGTGAGCTTTGCAACGAAAGTTTCTAAGTCAAGAGCTTCGTCATAATTTCCACTCCTCACGCATCTGTGTCACGATGCAAACTAATCAGTCTTTTAAATACCTGAAGCAGAGGAGACGGCAGGACCGCGAAGGCGGGCTCTGCCCTAAGGCACAACACCAATTGCTTAAGGTTAGGCGTTGAAAACCAGTCTCTGCATTCACTTTGGTACTGAAGGAAGAAAGAAAACAATCAATTAGTGATCATCAATTGATTAAACCTTATCCACCCAATAACACATGTATGTATGTATGTAATGGTACCTTATGTGCAAAATCGCAAGTAAAATAGAATTTGAACATCTCTAGCTGGGGGGAAAAGAGGGGAAAACATGGGAATAAGACTTTCAGCCAATGGAGTAAAATCCTTGTACGTCCAAAGGCGAGTGAGGTTAGGCACGTTGTCGAACACGAATGGTATTCCTCCACGGCCTTTATACTTGAGAGTGACGATGCCGCAGTCACGAAACACGACTGACTGAATTTCGCAGCAGCAGCTTATCTCAAGGCTTTTGAACGATGGATAAGTCCCCACAATCTCTAGTGAGGTTAGCGCATGCGATCCGTGCAGGCTCAAGTGTTCAAGGAGAGTACACTTTTCAAGAATCAAGCGCACATCTTTGTTGCTCACGTTCACAAGACGGAATGACATATGCTTAAGCAACTTGAAGTTGGGAGGGAACTTCCCGTTTTTATAGGGGAAACTGTATGCATGATCGTATAAGTCTCTAGAACCTAAAACATCTATAAAGATCAACTCCAACTTCTTAATATTCCTACTTAGGGCGTAGCTCAGCCATTTATCGACCCATGGACTATGATGTTCGTTTAGGTCGAAATATACTCTGAATTCCCCTACGTCTGACCTCAAACCCAACATCTGGTTGAACATTGTAACGCGCTCAACCCGTGTAATGAACTTATATCTTTCCTCTTCTAATGCCTTCCAAACTGATGAAACATGGCGTCCAAGACACTTGCGTAAATTTTGCAACTTACCCAATGCGTCTGTGCCGTCGAAATCCATTTTGGCAGACGTTGCAAACACCCACAAGTATTTCCATGAACGACTGAGTACGCAAGTTGCAGTGGCTTCCTTTGCCGTCAACAAAGACAATATGTTCACTAATATATCTCTCGGCAGCACGCTAAGTCGATCAAAGGCGGGCTCATCCGCGGGCGAGGGAGAGGCCACAGAGACTCCGGAGGAGGAGGAGACGAACAATTGCAGAAGCTCATCCATGAGGAAATTGAAATTCAGGCGGTCGCCTCAGAACTCTACAAAAAGTAAGGAAACAAATATGTTTCCAAATTATCAATTTACATACATACATCCTTAGGAGGAGGCTACCTTTGTTTTGTGATGAAGTAGTAGACTGAAGAATAAGGGATTGCGGCTGGGCGGCAGCGTTAGGGATTGCGGCGGGGCGGCAGCGTTAGGAGGGAGGGAGGGAGGAATGAGGGAAGAATAATGAGAGAGTATTGTTTTAAAAATAAACCCTTCTATTTTTTAAAATAAACAAAGTTATGGACCCAATCCATTAAATTGACTTGGGCATGTTTGCTTGGGTCATGATTCTATTCGGGTCAGCTATCTTTTCTAAAAATTTTGGGTATCCGAATTTGAAAATTTTAATTTTTTCATACTCGAATCCGAATCAAGTATTTCAAATAAGGTATTTTGGTATTCGAAATTATTCGATTTAATTAAACTGTCTTATTTTCAGGTATTATTCAATATTATCAAGTAATTTTAAAAAATTCAAATATTTTGAGTATTAAAATATTTTAAATTGTAAAATTAAAATTATAATATTAGCAGGTCATTTTGGGTACGACCCTTTGCTCACCCCGAGATATAACCTTTTATTTTAGGCTTCCAGATTATTTCCTTTTTTTATTATTTGGATTGGTTAGATGCTATATAATTTGCTTTTTAGAATTAATTTGTGTCCATTATCAATGTATAAACATACACTACAAAGAAAAAAAAACATTAAAATAATGAAGAAATTGAGGACGGACGCAAAATCCTTCGCTATTTAGTGGTGGACCACAACCGAAGACCTTAACCATGGACAAACAATGGAAAATTTGCCGCAAGTTGGAGCCATAGCTAACAACGGACTAATGTATTATTTTTTTATTTGTTTTTTTGATGTAGTATTATGGAAATGGATGTATTTTTATCTTTACCATTGTATTCGTATTTCTTAATTTTCTGTGCACTAGCTTAGAGACAAGTCACTTTCGACTATTATTATTTATTATTTATAAAATTTTGTTATTTGTTGAATATGTTGGAAAAAAACTAGTTTTTGTCCTCATTGTTTATCATTAATAAATGTAATATTGAGATTAATGTTTATCATTTTATCTTTTCAGTTTTATTTGATATTTTGTTTGTCATTTTAATACAATTTTAGAAAGAAAAAAAAAAGATTAAATAATAATATTATTAAAAATAGTAAATGTATGAAGGAAAAAAATATAGAAAGTAAAAAAAAAACAATAGAAAAATAAAATAATATTGTATGTAAAGAAAATATAGAAAATTAGTGCACAATCTATATATCTATATCTACATATATATATATATATATAAAACAACAAACATTGAATTAGAAATCAATTGCAAATCAATTGCGATGTCAATTTTGTAGTTAAATTTAATTTTAATGGCAATAATTAATATAAGAAAATTTATGATAATTAAAAAACGTATTCATTAAAATCATGAACCCAATAGACCATTTATATGTATTGCCCAACTCCTTTTTAAAGCACGAAAAGGCATTTATATATTTATTTAAGTTTATTAATAAATGAAGAGAGTATACTAAGTTAATAAATTAACAAGTACTTAGAGCATCCACAACGCCATCAGGTGCGGGAAACCCGGGTGGCATTGGGCAGGGGGTGCGGGCGCCCCAAGGGAGAAACTGGCGCTACGGAGGAGGGGGTTTGGGCGCCAGGTGTTGTCCTGTGATACGGGCGCTGGGCGCGGGAAACCCATCCAAGTTTCACCGCTGCGGCACCCGGTTTCCCGCGCCTCCCATTTTTTTTTTTATTATTCTTTAATTCATCTATAAATACTTTATTTCAATCTCAAATTTTCACACATCTTCATCCATTCTTCAATCTTTCAACCATCTTACTTTAACCATTTATATTACAAGTTAGCCAAAAAAAAATGGAAGAGCAATTCAATAGATATTTATACCGAAGTCAAGGCGGAAGCTCCGATAATCAAAGTTAGGACAATTCGTCTCCCGACAACCCAAATTATCAAAGCCAAAATTCTCTTTTCTCTTCCTCTCAATTTTCACCCTCACAATTCAACCATCTTTTCTACTCTACTCCTTCTTATCCCGGACAAACTTATTCGAGCCAACAATTTCCCTTTCCTCCGTATTCACCCCAATTCTCTTCCCAACCATCCCCTACATTCTTAACCGCTTCCTCCGGGGGAGCCAGAGCTGGAGCCGAAGAATTTGATGGAATCAACTTGAATGATTCCTTCGACGATTCTACGGACGAGACTCTTGCTTTCTCTCTTTCCAAAGGTGCCGCTCGAACCAAAGTGGATGTTGCCTACACCGAGGAGGATGACATCGTATTTTGCCGTACTTG
Organism: Leonotis leonurus; assembly: GCA_026898415.1. Lineage (NCBI taxonomy): Eukaryota > Viridiplantae > Streptophyta > Magnoliopsida > Lamiales > Lamiaceae > Leonotis > Leonotis leonurus. Next base: position 658,981 of record JAPKLX010000110.1, on the reverse strand, counting down.
GCTCGACACAAGCCAAGACCCCATTGTCGTCAACAACCAAAATGCCGAGTCCTATTAGAAACGCATCACCGACTCCTTCAACCGGCAACGCAACCAGCCGAGGCCTCGCACCCTCTGACAATTAAAGTGTCATTGGCAACGTATTCAATCTACGACCCGAGAGTTTTGTGCAATCTACAACCGGTGCACCGATCAATGGGCAAGCGGCAACTCCGACCATGACATCTACCAAAAGGCGTTGGTGGAGTACAAACAAATCAAAAGGTTGGAGTTCAAATACCGATATTGTTGGGAGATTTTGCGAAACACGCAAAAATTCCAACGCGTCGTTCCAATCATCCCCGCCAACAAAAGGGGAAAAATTAATGTGGGGGAAGGATTCACGAGCGACTCAACCCAAGGAGGCGACGCCCAACCCGAACCCGAGGAACGTCCGATGGGGATGAAAGCGACGAAAAGAAAAATGATGGGTAAAGCCTCCGCCTCCGCCTCCGCCTCCGAGCAACCGACTAACGAAGCGTTGGAATGTTTGAAAGTTCCAACGCAATTACGACGTTCACGTACGACACAACAAGACTTGCTTATTACAAGATCTTGTTGAAGGATACATTGAGCATGACCCCCGAAAGACTCGAGCTACACAACACAATGTGTGCTCAAATTAAAAGTAGGTTTGATTTTTAGTTTAGTTGTTTTTTAATTATTGTAATTTTTATTTCTAATGTTGTATTTTAATTATTGTAATTTTTATTTCTAATGTTGTATTTTCATTTCTAAGTTATGATTTTAAATTACGTATTGTACTTTCTATTTCAAATTGAATGTTGTCTTTTAATTATTGTAATTTTTATTTTAATTATTCTTTTTTTTAATTTTTTTAACTTTATTTATTTTATATTACAAATTTAAATTAACAAATAAAATTAATATCAATTTTCTCAAATTTAGTCATTCTATAATTATTAAAGTAGAGACTCCGAAAATCCAAAGTGAGAAACTCCCACTACTACCTACCAACACAATCTCCCAAACCCCACCCAAAAAAATTTCATTTATTTACAGAAATACTACCGAACCCCATTTTAGAGAAACCCCACATTGGGGATGCTCTTATTATTTTGGAATACATAGTCGTCCCAGTCTGAGCAACACGGTGAAATATGTAATTTTATAAAATATACTTAATTAATAAAATAATAGGTATAATTTTATAAATGTAATTAAAGAAAAGTAATTATTGAAAATACAAATAAAAGAAAAATATAAAAACATAAAACTAATCATTGATTTATAATCAATACCATTTTCAATCATTAGTGGATATTGTAAATAATTACCTCAAATAAATTTTCAATATCGTCTTTCACTCAGGTCTATATTAACCATTGATTGTAGATGAACGATGGTTTAGATTCATTCTCATTTCTTACACACGATTTTTTTTCTCACGTGAACCTAATCGTGCATGTATATGTATATATTTAAACTCATTATAATATATAAAAAACTATTCCCTCTGTTCCACTTCATTACACCCATTTAATTATAATATTACACCCAATTGAAAAAGCTTACGTAACGAATTTATTTTTATATATAAAAACTACTATAATTTGTATAAATTTGCTGTAACACTATAATTTCCTCAACCATCTGCTTCCTACTTCCTTAGCTTTGCTCTAATGGCTCCCTCACTAAAGGAATTTTTTCAATTAATAAAAAATGCTTATTCAATTTAAACAAACGAGCTTATTATCCCAATTGATAAAAATTGTATGTTATGACTATACAAAATGGAATTTGTTAAACACTAATTTTATATAATTATATTATTTCATTTGCAATTAATATTCAAATATTTTATATTAATCAATTTTTTAAATAATCATATATATACATATACACGTTATGTTCATATAAAAAATAATGATATGTCGTAAATGAGAAACATTTATTTATATATTACAATTACTTATCCACATGATTATTGCTATAGATTATGGAGAGGTTAAATATGAATTTTCAATAAAAAACATTTTTAAATATGAGTATATTCCTATTTTTGTCATCTACACATATTTAATACTATTAAAATTTTATCTTATCTATATTTTTATTTTTACTATTAATAATATGCATTATAATGATACAAATAATAAAGCAAATTAAGCATCGTTTGTTAGCTTGTTTAAGCATTTTTATTTTTATTTTTAAATTATCGGTTATAATTGTAAAAAGTAGATCAAAACAATTAAATAAATAAAATAATATAATAGTTAAGCAATTATTAAACAATATATTTCAGAAAAAATAACAAATAAATAATAAATAAACATAAAATATATATATTTATATTTAAGTCATTTTGTAGTTAGAAATATACTAAAAATTTAAAAAAATCCCATCAAATAAGAAATAAATCAGTTATATATATTTAATATAAGTACATTCAATCGGTCTAGTATTAATGGTTAAAAATAATTTATTTAATATATATATTTATTTATTTTAAGAACCTTATTTAAATTATATTATAATTAAAATTAATTTTATTACTTTAATTCTGATGCACAAATTAACTTATATAAAACAAGAAGCATTCTAATTTTAATAGTAATTTTGTAAATACATTCAATTTTGGTGGCATAGTCGTTAAAATATTAAATTATGAAATAAAAACCTTTGCAAATGCAGTTAAACACGTCTACAAATAACTGCACTATCTTAATTGAGTTTTATTATAGTTTTAAATGAAGTTAACTATTCATAATTCATAATCACATTTTTCAATAAACATTTATAAATTATCCAATAACTAATAATTAATTTTTTAATTCATATTCTCATTTAGTCATTTTAAATGAATTATTTAAAATCCACAAAAAACTTATACATTACAGAATAATTCAAATATGTATTTTTATAATCATCGGGTCATTAACTATTAAATAATTATATACATCAGTAAAAACAAAATTCTAAATTACATGTTAATAATTTATTAACAACTTTTATTTTTTATTCAATTTATATATTAGATTTATTTTTGATAAAATTAGAAATAGAATCATTAATATCCTAAAGAATATTATAAATTATAAAATAAAATATAAATGCAAAACACTGCAAAATCAAAATTATCATATTTTAAATAATTAATAGATATTTATGATGATTTGATTTTATACAAAATGTCCAATTATTTATTATTCAAATATTCAAATGTTATTTTAAAGATTTTTGCGCTGTAGTTATTTCAAAATATTTGTTTCATGTGTTTTTTTAAGTTATATCTAGAAAAAAGACAGTTATTTTTACTAATGACAAATAGTAATTTAAATTGAGAAGAAATACAATCAAATTAACCACCATGCCATTAACCTCCTCCCCATGAGTTTTGCGCTTATCTTGAACGAGCTGAAAGTGTATCCTACCACTCTAATGTTGATAATTAAACACGAGCTCTACTAAAATGAAAAGAACAATACGTACTTCACTAAGTAACGTACAAACTAAGATTATTCAATGGATATAAACTAATAAAAAGGCACCTTTTAATCAAATGAAGTCCATGTATTTATACTGGAGGCGCCTAGACCGAAATGGGCTTGAGCCACTCCTTTCTCAACTGCCACCATCTAGTTCGTCCGTAACACGTATGGCTCATCCACCTCCCACGTCTTACTGAGCTGGTTCTTCACTCCACGTCATTTGTGAGCTGGATCTTCACCTCAGCATTCTTTTGAAGACAACAAAAACACGGATGTTAGTATAGCACGTCAACATAACAATCCGAGAGTTATATTAACTCTATCGAGCGTTGTTGTAACTTGTAAGTTCAATAATTTGTCGTTTCAGGTTGTATTATTTCGTTTAGTTGCGCCAAACAAAAACAATAATTTTTAAAATGACATGTTGCTCGTTGTTCCGAACTGCAATTAATGGACGTTCCGCCATAGTAATCTATTTTACTGACAAATAAAAGAAAAGAGAAACAAATTAGGCAATGAAAGGGAGAGAGATAAGATGTAAAAGAGTAACATGAATAATATATAGTGGTAATGGGTGAAAGTACCCAATTTCAAAAGAAAACATGTTAAAATTAACCAAAATCTAAATGTGCATGTAAAAACTAACCACTTTTGTAAAAAACAATAAAAATCTATTATATAAATGTCTTTTAAACACCAAAATCGTCTTGAAGTTATAAAAAGGTACTTGGTCAATGTTAGTTAAATTTGAATGATATCATAATTATTAAGTTTTGACCAACACATTCCCTCAACTCACTTAAAATATTCTCAAAACATATCAATCCATCGTTTGGTGCTTAGCTCGAGCTCGACCATTTCAGTTGATTTTTGCGATAAAACCAGGTATTTACTCATTATTCTGTATTTTATTCGGTATAATTCGACAACCGCTCGGAGAAGAGCAAAAACCGCCGGTTGTCACACCCATCGGTCGTAGCCGAATTTACACCTTTAGCCGGCGGTTGTCATAGATTTAGGGTTTAAAACATATTTTCAACCTAAATACAGTACAACCGCCGGCACAAGAGCAACCACCGGCGGTCCCATGACCGGCGGTGGTGACCCTTTTTTGACCCGTATCCGGCGGTTGTCATTGATATTTGGTTTTTAGCACGTTTAAAACCCAAATCAATGACAACCGCCGGTCATTATACAATTTTAACATTCGGTTGTCATGTTTTCCATATGTTTTACTATCTTCAGTTGCTAAGTTCTTATAAATGTTGATGCAGATGGAGGAATACATGTACGTGAACGTGAAAACCGGAGGATCTTGGGTTGGGTGTACTTACACGAATGGCGAGGAGAGGATAGCACCCTTACCGATGAGTAACATCACTATATCTTGTTTGAAGGGTTGCATCCAATACATGTGGAGTTCACTTGGCACACAATACGAGATCTCTTATCTGTCGAGATCGAGAAATGGTCGGCTGATCAAATTTCGAATGACCACCGATCAAGAACTCCAAGTTTTGTGTAGGAACCACCCATCTCCGACAGTGTATGTCGATTTGGCACTGTCATCTTATGAAATAGGCGGGACATCGATGAATACTGATTGGATGGATGATCTCGACGACATCAGAAGGGTTGCGGCAGCTTCCGAATGGTTTAACCAACCTACTAGAATTCCTGATCTGAACACATGTCTTGACGAAGATGGTGAAGAAGATGATGATGATGAGGATTATGTTGCTTCTGAAGGGAGTTCAGATCGTTCTTCGTCAGATTCTGAAGAAGAACGACCTGCTGCTATGAACAGTGCTACATTCGCCGAATTTGCAGCATGGATGCACGAGGCAGGAGGTATGAGAAGAGTCCTTGAGATGATGTATCCAGATGTCGATGGTGATGTCGAGTACAACCCTAACACAGAAGGGTGTTTAAGAAATTGGATGGTTCCAATGATCCCGTCTAATGCTCTGACCTCGACATGTGACGTGCTGATCGAAGAAAACCCAACACTTGAAGAATTAGCTGAGGGGTCGATCTACAATGACAAGGAAGACTTGAGTATTGCTGTTGGACTGTGGAACCTGGAGAGACGAGCTGAGTACCGAGTCATTAGATCAGACACATATCGAATGCACTGGGTATGTAAATTGTCTTCAGACTGCTCGTTCCTTTTGCGTGCTCATTGTCATGGGGGTATGTGGGCTGTGTCTGAATTTTGCGGACAGCACACATGTGTGGATGACATAGGTAATATTGCTTCGAGAAAGGTTCACTCGAAGGTGATAGGTGCCTATTTTGCAAAGAAGATGCGCACTGCAAATGAGATCATTAGGCCGAAGACTATTCAGGAGGAACTTAGGATGCATTTCGGCATGGATGTGAGTTATGATGTTGCGCTCAGGGGGAGGAATCAAGCTTTGGAGATGATTTACGGCAAGTATGAGGAGTCATTTCAGCTACTGCCTGGGTATCTACATATGCTGAAAGTGATGAATCAAGGTACGATCACTGATCTCGATGTCGGCCCTGATGGTAGATTTAGACATTTATTTGTTGCTCTTGGAGCTTGTAGAGCCGTGTTTGCTTTGTGCATGAGGCCTGTGATAGTCGTCGATGGCACTCACCTTAAGGGGAAGAACAATGGCATCCTATTCGTTGCAGTAACGAAGGATGCGAACGAGCATGTTTTCCCATTGGCTTTTGGGATTGGACCGATAGAGAATCACGAATCTTGGTTATGGTTCCTTTCCAGAGTCAGGAGCGCATATGGTAGCACGCCGAACACCGTGATTGTATCTGATGCACATGTGTCGATTGAGCATGCCGTCAGCATTGTGTTTCCTGAAGCGAAACACTGTTTGTGCTACTATCATCTTAGTGGCAAGATTAAACGATTCGGTAAGAACACTGTTGGTTTGTTTCAAAAAGATGCATACACATACAGGCAACATGAATATAATAAAGTAATGAGCGCGATACAGGCGGCAAAGCCTAATGCATACGATAAGCTGATGAGTGTTGGACCTACTAAGTGGGCTCGATCGATGTGCCCTGCCCGAAGGTATAGCTTTCTAACTTCGAATGCTGCCGAAAGTTTCAACAAAACTCTGTTGTGGGCTCGACGTCTGCCTGTATGCTCATGTGTGGAGGCAGTGAGACTTGTTATGGAAGAATGGTTTGATGAAAGACGTCAGAAAATAGCTCAAGAATTTCATGAATTTCCTACAGAGGTCAGACGAAAGTTGCAAGTGCAGATTGATAGATCTCGTGCATACACGGTAAATCGTGTGGACAATAATACATTTAAGGTTGTGACAAATAGGAAGCCGCTCATAATTGATCTGAATGCAATGACTTGTGAGTGCATGGAGTTTCAGTTTGATCTCATTCCTTGTTCTCATGCGATCGCGGCGATAAAGTACGTACAAATTTTTATTATAGTGAATTTTAATTTAGATTTTTACCCATTTTATTTAAAAAAAAATTATTCAGGTATGCCGGACTGCCAATCCCGCAGTTCATTGCGAAATTTTACAGCCGAGAAGCGTGGGCAGCAACATATAAAGTACGTATTGAACGTGTTCCTCACAGGAGTAGTTGGGATCTACCCGCCGATGTGGCAACTATGCAAGTATTGCCGAATAAAGCTATAAGAATGCCTGGTCGTCCGAGACTTAGTAGACGTAGATCAGGAGGTGAGACATCTAGAAGAAGAAGTCGAAGATGTCCTCATTGTGGCATGACCGGACATTCTGGTTCTGATTGTCCTCAGTTGGATGATGATTATTAGTTGTTTATTTTGATACTATTTGGAAATTTGAATTCGTACTATTTGAATTGGTAATATCATTTAACGAATACGTTGTGTTGTTTGCAATTGATTTGTAACTGATAATTTTCTATTTTTAGTTGTTTACAATTGTTAAGCTTATATAGATTTGTAGATGTAAATTTTACGAATAA